>JAAEAF010006475.1:0-22847 GCA_011037195.1 Triatoma infestans | reverse complement strand
ACATAGTTTGTCCAGTTTACGATCATCCATCGATAGCCATCAGTATTATACTTACCTCATTATTATTACTATTATTATTATTATTATTATTATTTCTAAGTAAAGAATTTTTCATTTTTTGACAGAGATAAATAAAATTCAGTCTATGTTTCCATTAGTCTCGTATCCATTATAAGTTTCAACTTGATTTCTGTCTATTATTTTATGTGTATGTGTGTGTGTGTGTGTCTGTGGTGGATTTGTGAACTTCATCAAACGAAAAAGTGCAAAACTTAGAACTTAATTGCCTTTGTGAGAATCATATTGTTATTAATAATAATAATAATAATAAGGGAAGGGAATAACTAAGTGGTTAGCGCGTTGGACTCCCACGCGGATGTCACGGGTTTGTGTCCAGTGCTACCCTTAGATATTTTTCTTCCTAGGAGCCTCTACAGCTCACTGTTCGGTGATAGACAGTGTTATCTGTAGCGAGAGAGCACTGTCCAGAGACCGGCAGTGCACTGAGAAGGCTCCGGGCGCTATGACCATAGATGTTGGACTCCGATTCCCCCAAGAAGCATTCCCTTGAGAGTGTTGCCCAAACAAATATGCGAAACACTTGTATTGGCGAAACAGGGGCACTGACCTAGCTAATGGTACACCGTTTGCCTGGTTCCCTATTCACAATTATGACATAAAGGGCTAGACGTCCGGCCGATTATCCGACGGCCAATCCAGTACCTACACCTACTTTGGGAATCATACCACATTCTCACAAGAAATTTCGTTTTTAAATGAAATTTTGGGTCAAAACCTGAAAAGAGAAATAAACTCCTATCTCAAATTTTAGTTTTCCATCTTTTCGCAGTTCTGTTAATTTAGTTGAAACTTCGTATAGTTTCACGCTTAAGCCGATTTATCCCTTTAATTTACAATACAATAATTTTTTTACAGTAAAATCTCCATGTTTTAAGAAAATTAGAACACTGGGTATTTTTTATAATAATTTTAGCCATTGTTTAGTCTCCAATTTTTTACTTTATTTCATTACGACGTTTCGGTCTTCTTGACCATTTTCAAGCTGCAATTTTATACAATATTTTTTACAAGTTTATAACACTTTTTACTGTTATATTTAAACTTGTATTGCAACAATCATATTACATTTATTGTATTTATCTTGTGAGGTTTTTTCTCACAAGTAAGTGCTCGTCGTTTTTTGATTTTATCTTTGTGTATTACTATATACAGTGGCACAGCCACTTTGTCAATTCGAAAACACCGCAAGGAAACAATTTTTTTATGTTATGGAGTATTAAATATTATGGGGTTTTTATATATTATTCTACTTTTTACAATTTTGGTGAGTTATAGACTAATTGTTTTCCATATGAACAAGTACAATGTGTTACAACACATGCTAATTCAGAATGATATCAGAACATTATTTGAAAATGCAATCTTACCTTTAAACGCTAACTTACCTTTAATTTAGTTTTTATGTATGTATCTCTCAATGAAAAGATTTAACTTTTGTCTGTAGGACCCCTTTTCTTAATTAGATATGTGTTCTTGCAATTGGTTCTGTAAGGTATTAGAGGTTTTGTACTGTTATTCAGCTGTTGCTCGCTGCATATACATATATATTTTGTTGTGGAGACCTGAAATCATGTTCTTTATATATAATTTTTAGTATTGAGTGCTACTTATTTTAACTGAAATGCTTATATATTCACTATGACTTACAACATTGAGTACAATCCTGCGCCTCCATTTTATGGACGTAACTGGATTTTCTATTGGCTCTGCTGTACTAACATGATCTTGATTTTTGAATTCCTTTATATTTCTATTTTTAATTTTTGTATTTGAATTTATTCCTCCTTGCTTATTTTACTTTATTTTTCCTTGTCTACTTTTTACAAATTATTAAATTAAATGCTTTACCACCTTTTTTGATATCTGTATGATTTCTTCTACATGTTGGTGTTATGGTGGCCGTTGTATGGTCTCCTTTTTCCCACTATTACTGTTTATTAAGTAATTCCAGTGAGTCTGCATATAATTTTACTGCTAAGCAGTCGCTTTTGTCATTAACCATTTTTTGAATGTTATTGTGTATACGGATTTGCTCTAAAATTTTTCTTTTTCCAGTATTCCTGTCATAGACGAGAATTTCAGGTTTATCCAGATCTTTGTGATTTCTCTGCTTTATCTTTATTACTGGGTATGCACTTTTTAAGCTTATTGTTTCTGCCTATTTTGGCTATTTTTATTTCATTCATATCATATTATGTGCAGTGTTCGGTTAATTTTTTGTGATCACCCTTCAGTGTACAGGCATATAAAAACAAAATTAAATTTAAGTTAGCTCTCTGATTGCATTTTCAAATAATGTTCGGATATCATTCTGAATTAGGGTAAAGACAGGCACACGGTTTCAACCGAAGCGTAACGAGTCGGTACCTGAGCGGATTATGTCATGGAATATATTATAACAGTGTAAAACATACACAGCAGTGCCGAGCGTTTCGTTTCGTGCGGCCGTTTTAAAACAGCGTCAGTTGGTGGTTGATGTGAGGAATCGAATCGGTTTAACTTACCCAAAGCGTAGGGTGTTTCAACGTATTCAGATAGTTCTGTTCAGACACGGGCGTTTGTTGACTCGTTTAGTTTTGAAATGGATGTGGAGAAAAATTTGATGCAGAAAAGCTAATAAACGAAGTAGAAAATTGTCCAGCACTTTGGGGTTATCAGGAAAAAGGACTACAACGTTAGAGTTATAAGAAGAAAATATTGGGCGGAAAATGGTGTTAGCTTTTCTTGGCAAATTGTGAGTACTTCGTGACATCCTAGTGAAGTTGAAAAACTTCTCATATTTTCTTTGTACTTCAGCAAACAACATATGAAAATGCACATTTTGTTAACTTTTTTTGATAATTGGATGCATCCAAATTTTTCTTTTTATAAATTTTCCAATGCAAATACAATATTGAAAATATAGTACGTCGTCCATACTGCAAACCGCATCGATCACTGCACAAATCGCTTAATAAAACAGCTCAATGTAGTTTGTTAGAACGCTACCCACTCGTTAAACGCTTCGGTTGAAACCGCTGCATTTGTCTTTATCCTTAGCATGTGTTGTAACATATTGTACTTATTCACAGGGAAAACAATAGTCTAACTCTGGAAAATGGTAAAAAGTAGAATAATATATAAAAATTCCTTCTGGGTGTCTTCGAATTACTATATTGTAATACACAAAGATAAAATCAAAAAATGGTGAGCACTTGGTTGTGAGAAAGGACACCACAAGGTAGCTACAATAAGTATAATATGATTGTTACAATACATGTTTAAATATAACAGTAAAAAGTGTTATAAAATTGTTAAAAAAATTATAAATTTGTAGCTTGAAAATGGTCAAGAAGGACGAAACGTCGTAATGAAATAAAGTAAAAAATAGGAGGCTAAACAATGGCTAAAATTATTATCAAAAATGAAATCAACAATTAGCCTGAAAAATAGCAAAATATAAGAAAATTAGAAATAAAAATGGCGGTAAGAGAAAGATGTGTGAACTTTACCCCAGATTCACCACACATTTTCCAGTAATTGTTCCATATTACTTAATTTAATTGTTTTCCATATAATAATAATTATGTAAAGATAGGTAATAGTTATTGTTAAATAAAATATTATTATTGAAACGACGATAACGATATCACAATTATTCAAAGCTTCTTCATTATGACCTTTGATTGATTTTTAAACAATAGATCGTTATATCACGTGGCAAAACAGTTTTTATTTTTTCTATTTGATAACATCTATAGTAGTATGCTCACAATGCTCTTACTTATATACTTACTGTTTGACAAATGAATAAAATATTTTTGCGTGACCTCAGTTTTTTTTCTCAGAATTTTTAATGTATTTATACACGCATTGTTTTGGATTTTTAATTTTAATTCAAAAATACTTAGATGGAAATATATTTTATATAATATTGTGCAATTAAGGAATATTGAACTGAATTTTATTCCAATTTAGTATAATAATTTCGTAAGAAATATAAACACCAGTCTTCTTTTATATATCTAATACGTTTTCTGTAATTATAGAAGAACTGTGGCTACAAAATGAGGCAATAAAAAAATCTTACAGCTTGACCACACTTGTATCAGGGGGCCTACGCTCTCTATATTGCTGGCCTTGAATCGTTGACGCGTGATTGATTCCAACTGATTATACTAAAAAAAAAAAAATAAAGAAGAAAATATTGAAACTATGCAGGTAGATTTTAAACAGGTAAACATTGTTCTTCTAATAAAAGGGTGTAGTATTATTTTAGAAACAATGACAATATTATGATTAGTCGAGTATCCTCTTGTTAAGGCTATTTATTTACATTTTATTGTTATTATCTAGAATTTGATGAGCTCAAATCTAATGCTATGAGAAAGAAAATTGAAAAAAAAAAACAACCACTAGAAACCTGCTTCTAAATTATTTAAAATAAAACAGTTTAATCTTATAATTCATAAAATTTGGATAAAAATTAAAGGGAATATTAACCGTAAACATTATTTGTCTGAATTGGACATTAGCGTATTGGACTCTGTTGCATAGGACCCGAATTCGAGTCCAGCTGTGCTGCTCTTAGATTTTTTTTCTTCCTAAGAGCCTCTACATCTCACTGTCCGGTGATGGGCAATGTTGTCTGAAACGAGAGAATGACACTGTCCGGAGACCGGGACTGAGAAGGCTCCGGGCGCCAATGACCATAGATGTTGACGTGCCTTAAATGGAAAAAAAAATTACATTTGTTTGAGGACATTTATTTAAGTCAGGGGGACATGCCAAAAATGAAAATTAAATAATAGTATAACTAAAATACACACAATTTATTTCTATTTCTATTTTACTTTTGCAATTTTTCTAAATTAATCTCAACCTGCCATATATACAAAGCCATCAAGTATGGTGAAGTTGTTGTGAACGTTTATTATTATTATTTGTCAGTGGGGAGGAAAACCCTACGCTATCCAAAGCCTCACTGGGCCCATATAGCTACCCCAAGAAAAACAACAACAAGCCGGGTCTATAATCCAGACCCGGATCTAATCCATCTAAGCACCGCAGTCCGAATAAATCGGACGATAACCTTAAGCGGAAATAGCCTAAGCTCTTCCACAGACATACTATTCCGATCAAAGGTCCTGAACCTAATTTCCTCACAACCCAAGCAATCAGTCATAAGATGGATGGGTGTTTCCGGCATGAGCCCCATTATGTAGAGATGTCTCCTTAAACCACAATGTCCAGTAAGAGATCCAACCAGATGCCTGAGAGCGCTCCGTGAAAAACCCAGCAACGTCTCACTAATGGCCTTGTCCGGAACCCCGATCAGCATTTTGGACTGCCGAAAACCAACTGAGCTCATCCATAAGGATGAATGCTGGGAAGCTATCCTGTCTGGAAGCCTGACAGACATGTGCCAGAGGACACGCCAACAGCAGGCTCGGGACCTATTGTGAACGTTCTATACGAATTTAATAAATTTCATCTGACGATGGATGAAAATCCGTAAACCGGTCAGAAATACGAAAATTGTGTACGCTATGATGGATAAAAAATACCACATGTTATCCAGCATTGCGGACCCATACATATTTAAGTTTTATTAGATTATAAATTGCTATTATCTAGAAATAGATACAAAAATTTAGTTTTTCTTTTTTCTGGGGGGAAGGGGGGCGCTGCTGCAGTAAATGTGTTAGAAGTACTTTTTTATTTGTTTCTTTCTTTTTAACTTTCTCTTCCTGCCAGTAAGAGAAAATATTTTTTTCATTTCGATTAGGTCTCTGAGAAAGTCGTGTGGACCAGTTTTTTTCTTCAGCTATGTTGATTTTGATTTCTTGTTAATTACAATAATAGCATGCCTTGGTTGAGGATGAATTGATTTTTCTACTTTTTCAAAGATAAACTGAAAAAAAATTGTTGTAGCTCTTTTCAACATCTCACCTACTATTCTTTTCTGCAAAGCTCTGCCAAATTGTTTTTTTTTTTTTTGAGCTTCTGGCGTGACCTACAATGAAGTTTTTAAAACTCGGTTTTGGCAGTTCCTCAAAACATTGCAAGCATCCTTAAAATGTATCCTTATTTTTTTATTCTTTATTTATTTATTTTTTACTTTTGATTCCTTTCGAATTAATATTTAATTAAGAAGTTTTAGGTTTGATTATTTTATATATTTATACTATAAATATTTATAATTACTTTTGTTGACTTAAATTTTTACACTTTTATTTTACTAAATAGTGTTAAAGATTTAAAAAAATAAAATAAATAAATAAATATAAAAACTAAATAATAAATTGATTATCTTAACTTTTATTAAAATAAAAACAATAAAAGTGTAATTTAAAATAACAGCACTTTAAATCTATGTGATAAACATTTATTTGGAAAGTTGTTACGATAGTATTCCACCATTCTACCGTGTATATATATGGTCTGCAAGCAGATGGATTGTTCCTTTACAATCATTCTACCACCCACCCACTCAATGGTTGGTTACCTAAATCGTTTCCGATGGATAGCTCTCGAGATAGCACATCTCCGCAAGCCAATAAATCCTTCATCGCTAAGCTAAGAAACTCTGGGCACACCAAAATTTTACGCATCTACAATTTTATTATTGTTATTATTATTATTTTTTTACTTTTATATATATATATATTTCAATTTTATTTTAGTTTTTATTTTGTTTATGTGGCCAGTATGTGTGTGGTGCAGCATGTCCAGAGAATATTTTATAATATATTAAATTAATAATAAAAATGAAACAACTCCAAAAGGCGGAGTTAGACACTGGTTTGTATGTATGTGTGTGTGTGTTTGTAAATGTTTGGTTGGTACTATTAACCACGTAGGGCGATTATTTCAAATCGTTTGGGGCAGGTTCTTCACTTATTTTTTTTTTTTTTTTTTTTTTTTTTTTTTTTTTTTTTTTTTTATTTTTGGTTTTTTTTTTTTTTTTTTTTTTTTTTTTTTTTTTTTTAATATTTACAACCTGACCAGCATACAAATTGCTCTACAAGGCTGAGCTGAACAGAGAGAATACAATTATCTTAACATAATATTCTAATTATATCACCAGCACATCACACACTAATGTCCAAAACGTCCTGCACTAGTCTAGGTTTTAATCTTCTGCGTGGGATTTTTAAACCAAGAGATGAGACCATAGGGTTATCCGAGTTTTTGAATTTTTTCAGTGCTATTGTTGAGATAATTTTGATATGATCTTGGATCATTGGAATATTTAACTCCCTATGCAGCTGCATATTTCTAACGAACCAGGGTGCGTTGGTTATAGTCCTTATAACTTTATTCTGGAAAACCTGCAATCGACTTATTTTGGTTTTAGAAGCTCCCCCCCACACAGGGCAGGCGTAAGAAAGTATTGGCCGGATGAGGGATGTGTATAATAATTTCCCGCATTCAATTTTTAATTTGGATTTTCGGTTTAGTATAGGGTACAGTTGCGATAGGCGAGTATAGGCTAGGTTTAATTTAGTGTTGATGTGATGGTGCCAGGATAGTCGTCTATCTAAGTGCAACCCGAGGTATTTAACTGTCTCATCTCCAGCTTTCCAGCGCACAAATTCCGAGCCTATTTTTATTTTTATTGGCGTATGGGGCCTTCTTAGAGTGAAAATCATAGCCTCACATTTATTCGAGTTTAACTGGAGTTTCCATTTAGTCATCCAGGGGATTATTTTATCTACTGCTTCTTGTACTTTTCTTACGCAGCTGTTAATGTTTTCATGGCTGGCAAATAATGCTGTATCATCTGCGTACATGGCTGTTACTGGACCGGATATTTGAGAGATATCATACATGTAGATATTGAAGAGAGTCGGCCCAAGTACTGACCCCTGTGGAACTCCAGTTCTTATCGGTGTGCAACAAGAGAGTGCGCCATTAATTCTAACTCTAAAGAATCTATTTTTGGTAAATGACTCGACAATATTTATTATATATAGAGGAAATTCTATCATATGCATTTTATATAGTAGCCCTTTGTGCCAGACCTTATCAAAGGCCTGTTGCAGATCCAAGAATAAGGCCGCCGTGTGTTGCTTAGCTTCAAAACTTTTAATTATGAGTTCATGCATGCCTATTAGCCAGTGTACAGTAGACATCCCAGATCTGAATCCAAATTGAAAGTTTGGTAAGACATTGTTGTTTTGAAGATGTTTCTCTATTCTTCTCTTTATTACTTTTTCTAATATTTTGGACAGACTGGACAAGAGACTGATCGGTCGATAGCTTTTTAGATCGTTTCTTGGCTTATTTGGTTTGTGAAACACAATAATTTCGGCCTGTTTTCAAGAATCAGGGAAATAACCTATTGATAGGCATGCATTGTATATTGAAGCTAAGAATGCTAGGCTCTTTCGTGTTAGATTCTTTATTACGATGTTTGGTATTCGATCATCGCCAGGGGACTTTTTATTTTTCAGTCTGGATATGATGGTTGATATTTCAGTAGGTGAGGTCCATTCTGGGTTAGCATCTACAGAGGTTGTAGGCTGATCGGTTGTTTGGTTATTGTGTTGCAATTGGTCCTGTCCTTCAGAAGATATTAAAGAAAAGACATTTTCGAAATATAGAGCAAAGGCATCTACTTTCTCTTTATCAGTCGAGAATACAATATTATTATCTTTCAGAGGAGGAATATTATAAGGTGTTTTTAATATATTTCTTGTAGCTTTCCAAACATTAGAATCGTTAGGATGAATATTTTCTATATAGGTTTGATATTTTTTAATGCGGTGTTTATCCAATTCTAATTTGACTTTCCTAGTAAGGTTATTTAATTGAAATTTTAAATGAGGATATCTAAAAGTTTGCCAGGCTCTCCGGATTTTGTGCTTTTCATGAATTAAATCCGATATATATTTAGGTAACGAGTGTTTGAATGAATTTTTTCTGTGGTAGTGTGAGTAAGTGGCTCTATGTATAGCACGGTATATGCAGTTGGTATAGTTGACTACAGCGTCATCTATAGATTCTTTGCTATATAAATGTCGATTTGGGATTAGTAGCTGGTCGATCTCTTCCTGAAAACATTTCCAATCGACTCTCCCTTTTATGAGTGGTTGAATAGTTGGACTTGTAGTAGGTGTTTCTTGAAATGTAGCAATTACAGGCAGATGATCCGAGTCCATTTCCGTAATTACTCTCATATTGATAGGCCTAGTAAAATTTTTGACTAAGACTATATCAAGAATGTCGGGTTGCCGGTTGTATTGGTACGGGAAATATGTCGGTTGTGATGGTGAAACAATGTGTAAGTTGTAGTTGCTAGCGTAGTTATTTAGTCGCACTCCATTAGAGTTGTTAACTCTACAGTTCCAAACTATATTTTTTGAGTTTAGGTCACAAAATATCAACATTGAGTTGCTAGTTTCAGAGATTGTTTTTAAATCTTCTTCTAATAAGCGACAGTTCGGTGGTAAATACGCCGATATAATAGTGGTTTGGCTATTTGGGAATAGATTTACATTGATAGCCACTGCTTCTATTTTTTGCATGCTAGGTAATAAGAGTTCATTATGAGAAATATTTCTTTTATGATTGCCACACCGCCAGATGCTATTCGTGCAATTCTATCATTCCTATAAACAGTGTAATTTGGAATCTTAAATTTATCATTTTTATTAAAATGTGTCTCAGAAATACAGGCAATATCTATGTCATATCTATTTAAAAAGTCTATTAGTGTATTACGTTTAATTTGTAAACCGTTTGCATTCCAGTTTACAATTTTTAGCATTGAAAATTTCGGTAAAATATTCATATTTTATTATCATGTGTGAATGCCTGGCTAAAACATTCAATTATAAATGAGCTGATGCGCGGAATAATCGGTTTAATAGCTGCAATAATAGCTTTAGTAAACGATGCAATATCATTATTAAAATTAAAGTTATCATATTGAGTGTTTGTATGTATGTTGGTAGAAAATTCTTTAGTAACTGATGCATAACTTCTTTGTTGTGATGACCTTTGTAGTAATGGATCTCTTACTGCAGTATTTGTCTTATTGTATTTATATCAGTTCGTCTAGTGTTGTCAGTAAAACTCGGTATTTCTTTATTAGCTGTTCGTTGTATTTTCACCATTTGATAATACGCGCAACCTTTATAATTTGCCGGGTGGGCTTCACCGCAGTTAATACATTTCGGAGATGGCAATCTTTTATGAGTGCACTCAGAATATAGATGTTCACCAGAACATTTAACACAACGTGGTTCAAGTTTGCAGTAATTTTTTGTGTGGCCATATCTTTGGCATCGTACACATTGAGGGATTTCATTTGTTTTAATTTTTGGTTCTACTGTTACTTTCAGGTTTAATAAATGATTTAATTGTAACGCCTTTTTTCCTTGATCAGATTTATCAGTTGTTAAACAATAAAGAGTTGTTGGTTGTTTATTTCTGTTTTTTAACCTCATTAAATGTTTAACTGGTATATTATGTTCTTTTAAAGATTCTGATAACTCTTCATCAGTTATTGAGTATGGAATACCTCTAATAATTAGAAGTAAGTTATCATTTTTGTCTGGAGATTTGTACGTATAATAATTAACTTTATTATTATCATAGTATTTAGTTAAATTACGGAAATCAGTTATATCTGTTGTAGAAATTTTTAACGAATTTCGATTTTGTTTAACTTCAAACTCATTTTTGACAATTTTTTTAATATCATGTAGAATTTCTTGGTAACTAAGTAGACGTTCTGCTGAACTTTGTATGAATATTGGGGGTATTTTTACTTTTTGGGCCAGAGCTTGGATTTCTGAGTTAGAATTTGTATTATCTTCATCTTGAGGAAGAGGTGAGAATCTATTACTTAATGGTATAATAGAGTAATTTAAGCAGTATTTTTTACCTTTAGGAGGACTGTTTCCAGGTGAAACATATTTTCTCTTAGGTTTTTCAGTGAAACCACCGTCGATTTCGGCTGATGAGCTCTGGAGATCAGCTACTTGTTTTAACCGGTTTGAATTTGAAGTGTTTCCATTCATAGTTTATTCAATTATTCGCACAGCCCTAAGGCTAGCTCAATAAAAGAACCTCACTGTTCACATAAGCACTTCTTATCTTCAAAATTGTGAATTAAATATTTTTTTAAAAAAAAAAGTTGAATTTAATAAAGATACCAGAACACAATGCACTTCACAGTTCAAAGGTTCGAGCAGCACTGAATAATAATATATACTTTTATTTTGAAATTATCTAACAAATAAAAATAAATTTGAAGTAAGGTGACCTTTGTTCAATACAAGTAGGTTCTTCACTTAGATAAGAGATCTTCCTCGAAGCTTCAAACTTCTTCTCCTTTACCTTTTTCTGACCTCCCTCCCTGCCTTTCACTCTCTCTCCATCTACATCCATCGCTTCTGACTATAGAAGAACTACGTTTGAAAAATATTTTATAGTGGTTAATAACCCGTCTGTTAAGGGAGACGCAACAATTTCGAGAGCTGGCTATATTATACTCTTGTAGTAGTTTGTATTATCTATCTCTCTTTGTCTATCAATCAGTCTGTCTCACTCTTTAGCTCTCTTTCGGCGACGTATCTGTGTTATTAGCTTGTGTGCCGTCATCAGGTCCTCTCCTCCCGACTAATCGCCTACCAGGTATGACCTCTAAAAACAGCTGCCCTATACATTTACCTGTATACTATATATACAACAAAAAGTAATTTTTTTTTTTTTGTTTAAAAAAGTACATGTAATAATCGTGGATTATTTTTTGGTGAAGTGCTCTGAACTAAAGTGAAACTTATTCTGAGTTTTTTAATTTATTTGAATTTTTTTTTTTTTTGCATTCATTACTCACCATCATTAAATTGTTTTTAGCAAATCTTTTCATTTTCGCTCAAAATACATAAATAAAATCGCTCAATTTTTGCTTTTTTCTTACTGTCTTTATAGGAGCCAGCATTAAATGCCTCTTTTAAATTTGAGTAATTTTCTTAGAAATCTAATAATTGTTTAAAGAGCGCAACAGAAAAAGAAAAATTCCAGTAATTTCTAACTTATATTCGGATTATCAACATGGGATTTTGCGCAAAGTTTTCAGTCAAAATCCGCATCCGAAATACCGCTTGGCGAAGTTTTTTTTGTTTTTATTTTTTTGTTTTTTTTTTTTTTCATTTAGAAAATGCCCTGATCGATTTTCTTTAAACTTGGAATTTTATTAACAAATGTAGTCTTTATTACTTTCTCTTAGTGTTGGCCAGAGGAAGTATGGCCAGAGTGTCTTCACCATCCTGAACAAAATAGTTAATCGGCTGTTACTCCAGGAAGAGTTCCAACTAGCCAAATCGCTCCTTTGAGAAATTCACATCTGCCAAAGCTGTTCAACATCATGACTCATTGCTCGGTAACTCTACCTTCTACGTTACTCTTTTCTTCTCCTCACAAAGTGCGTAAATATAAATTGTATAAAGTGCATTAGTAAGTTTTGTGTGTTCTTCTGTAAATGTATTGAGTAATGTAAACTTTTGAAGACACAACTTGCTGATCATGCTGCATATTGTATTTCCGCAATATTAACAACAACAAATGGATAAAACAATTCTTAATTCCAAGTTAACAATATAAGCAAAGTTATATCCATATATTAAGATACATGAATAAACAATTTCACATCTAAAGAACAGCTGCCCCTAACTTGGACAGCAAAATAATGTATGCAATAAAGAAACGGATGTACAATGTTGTCTTGATGTTGAAACAAGAAACTGGAAAAAGATATAATTCATAGCTTTTATAAATTCTTGAAAATAAACTATTTACTAGCCATAAAATAATTCTATTTGTAAGAAAATATTAATTTTTATTTAGTTCAAATTTTCCGCAATTTTTCAGCAATATTTTCGACTACAAGGGGGAGGGGGAGGGAGAACAATTAAAATAACATTTTCCTATTATATCATTTTTTTTTTTTTTTTATAATTTTTCTATCATTAAATAAATAATCATTGTATTATATTTATTCATTATATTTATCGATGTTTACATTTTAATGAAGTTAAATTGCCCAATTTGGCAATTTTAATATTATATCAATGATTGAAGAATTGAGCGTAATTACCAAGCAGTAAACAAGTTTTTTGCCAACGTTTTCATGGACAATGCCAAGGTTGGACGAGGTCAATCTAACACGAAGTGATTGGTGAACATACAAACTGACACTACTCTCACAAATTTATATTTTACCGGTTATTGACGAGGTATGAGAGAAGAATATATGGAGAGAGTTGGGTGACCGAGTGAAGAGTGGTAGCATGATGACTGTAGAATGGTCTACCATTGGCTGATATGTTTTGTCTGAAGAGTAATATGGCTAGTTAGAACTCTTGCTTGTTCTAACGGTGGTGAGCTAGTGTGACTATCTTCGTAAACTTTTCAAGATTGGTGATGAAACTTGTTAACTTCTCAAAGTTAATATAGCGACTCCTGCTTATTTTCTTAACTGCTTATCTTCTGGTGACTAATGTTTAAGCCCTCAAATGGTTGGTCTTTTCATTGAGTTTTTCCTGCCATGTAATGGGATCCGAATCATTAAAGATTCATACGGACCGAAGAGCGAAGAATCAGACAATAGTTGAATCAAACATTAGTTTTTCGTCACTCTAGTCAGCAACATCACTTACTTTCTAATACTCAGCCACTCTTTCTCTCTCTTAGTTATTCTTTCGTTACCTTATTCACTAACATCTATTAAAATCTTTGCAGTTTGTGTTTCTCTTTTATTTTACTGTGTTCATTACGTCTACTAGTTTATGTCTTCTCATCATTCCTAAATTCATTCTCACGAATTTTTTCTTCTACCCAGATCCTGTATATACCTCTACAGACAACTTCTAGTTGGGAGACTGGCTGGAAGTTCATTCGCCAAAACATTGCAGTGGGCACAGAGTTTTTAGTGCCAAATGTGGTTGTAGAAAATCCTTCTTTTGTCTTGTGCTCAGCAGAGACTATATCTGCTGCCCACCTTGACGTATGAGCATCAATGGTAGGAGAGATTATTCCAGGAATGCAAGGGGATAATGGGCTGTGAGGTCCTTGCAGGTCGTGACTGGCGTAGAGTAAACAAAAGAATTGCAATGGGCTGTAATTCGAAGGGTGTAATGCTTAGTTGACATGCGCTTGAAGACTTAATGGTAGCGTTTGTTTGGCTGAAATTGAAAATATTGAGTCCAGCATATGTCTGGCGGTCTTGGCTACCTTGTTTCTTCCATTGCAATAGATTTCTTTCCGAAGTGCTATATCTATAAATCTGTATGCTTCCTTCCCTATGTATTTTGAAAATAAACTAACATCCAAGTTTAAGAAAATCTGTCATTTTTTAGAATTATGAGAATCTATTTTCAGAGAAAGTGAGGTGAGTTTTTCATTCCACATATTTTCCTTTTCTGTTTTTCATGATGTTTTTTTTAATGACCTGATTTTTTTTTTTTTTGGAAATTTGGTATGTTTACTATCAAATTTTATTTATTGCTTATTTTATAATATTTTGGCCTTTATCCTTCTTTTTTTCGTCCGACCGTAATTGCCCTTCCATCGCCTTAACGGATCCTATTAATAAAATCAATCCCTTCCATATCAACTTCCGGAATGAACCAAAGTCGAAGAAAACCTGACAATTTAAAAACAGAGTAAAAATAACAATTTTAGCCTTTTTTTTGCAAAGATTAAATGACGTGTGTGGAAGATTTGTATCTTAAAGACAGACAGACATACATAAAAAAAAAAACTTACTTTCATTTGCGGAATTGTTAATATTCTCTTGCTATTGATTGTTTTGTAAGATAGAATATTACGTGCTCTTTAAGATAAGCAGTTTCCTTTTCTTTTCTTTTTTTAAATTGCTCAGAATCATATACTAACTACTTATAACCACCTACACAGATTTAATGATCAGTAAATTATCTCAATTACTTTGGAAGACAATACTCCTTAGTATGACAGATTTATTCATTACTTTACCATAAATAGATGGTTAACGATTGTCACGTCGTCTTTAGTAAGTTCTTCTTTGAATAGCAAATACCCTTTTATTGAATCATTCAATTATACCCTTTGTTTTGGGGTTTTTCTATAATTATTGTCGTTCATTTTCACAAAATTCAGTTTCAGAAAATAACTTCTACTGCAATTTAAAGAACCAAAAAAATACTAAATAGTATGAAGTCAATATTAGTTCAATGTGGAAGCATTTGAAACTAATCCAAAATCGATGTAGGTAATTATTAAAAAAAAAAAAAAAAATCATTTTGTTTTTTCATATCTTACTCAAGAATCATTATATTCTCTCAGATGGTTACCTACATGAAATAATGATTAATCTAATAACATTATTATTATCGCATACCTTGATCGTTTTTAATATCATCTTCTGTGTTTTAATTATTGTTTATCCGGTTACAGATCATTATTAATAAAATATGAAAACAACAGTACTTCCAAAATTGTATTCCTTCTGGCACGTATAACTATTATAAATCATAAATATATCTATTAAATACTTTTAATTTTTTTAATCATTGATAAAAAAGAAAAGTAATGAAGATATAGGCTTCTTAATTGGTTCATTATAAGGATAAAGTTCAATTATTAACGTTTCATGTTCAAGTATAGATACTTTATAGAAATTACCGGTAGAATGCAATCATACAATGGTAATTCATAGGAAAGTCGTAAGATCAGTATGTTGCTCACAGCATTCTTAATATTGTTTTCTTCACTGTGGCTTTTGTTGATGATTTACTACTTGTTATCTGGGGGAAGGAAATTTCAGAACTAGAAACGCATTTCAGAACATTGACGCTTTACTTGAAAAAATCACGTTGACGCTATTACGAATAACTGTTTAGGACTAGTGAACAATCTTAGCAAAGTAGCCAAAGTGTACTGGTGTTGCTCTAGAATAATTTCATTTTGCCAACTTTAGCATGTGCTGCTCCAGCTTTGGGTTGATGGGCTGAAGAGGAAATATAATGTCAAAAAATTTTCGAGGCTACAAAAGATTGATTGCACTCAGAATAATTAAAGGATTTAGGATGATTTCTCTGTCAGCCTCTTGCGTGCTTGCCAAGTTATTAGTGCCGATAGAATTAAAAATCAAAGCACTTGTAACTAAATGCCTTGAATATGGAAAATTAAATTATCATCGCATTAATAAAGAAAATGTTGATTTATCAGTACCAGCTTACAACTGGAAACATCCAGGCAAGCAAGGAAATCTAACCGGAGAAGATGAAATTACTAGTTATAAAACTGTAATTTTCACGGATGGCAGCAAAGTCGGTGATAGAGTAGCTGCGGCTTTTATGGTTTGCGTCGATGGTGTATGTAAATATGAAGAATTGTTCAAATTAAACAGTAATTGCTCGAATAAGCAGGCTGAATATGTGGTTGTTGTCAAGGCTGTAAACTGGATATCATTAAAACATTCAGAAAATAGACACTGTGAACATACTCATAGGAACAGACAGCCAGGTTACAATACAATCTGTAAACAATTGGAAAATACATTACCCAATGTTCGAAACAAGATGACAACTCTCCATATCACTCACAACGTTCAAGTAAATATCGCAGTGATGAAAGCTCATTGCGGTATTGAAGGTAACGAGAAAGCAGACAAGTTCGTTAAATTATCGACAAACCAAGTGAACAAGGAGGAAGCGTACATAAAAGTTCCAATATCTTGTATAAAAAGATTATTGAAAGAAGAAAGCTTAAGAAAATGGGTGCTTAGCTGGAGTAGATCTGAGACTGAAAATTCCCTGACCAGTCCACTGATTTTCCCTGATATAACACACTGACTTCAATCACCACTAAGAATTACTTACACTTTGACTTTGATCTTAACAGGACACGGACACACTAGAGACTACCTACATCGTTTCAAAATATTTACGTCAAATATATGCCCATGGGATGGTGTATCTGTTCAAGATGTGGATCACATTATTTATGACTGTCAAAAATTTGTATCTTCATGGATTCGACTAATTAGAGAAAGCATAACTACAGGTGGACGATGGAAGATTGAGAAAAAAACAATTAGTCGGCAGCAAATATTATCCAGTTTTTATGGATTTTATTAAAAAATATAAATATTAATGATCTATAAATAACAATAATATGTATTTTAATTCAATTTTGTTTTGTAATTCTTTTTTTTTTCTCGATTTGTTTTGTTTTATATTATTCTTTTGTTCAGTGCTTTATTACTTTTTAGATTCTTTCCTTCATTCTTTATTTTTGTTAATTTTCTCAGGTTATTTATGAATACTAAGATCATTTATCTTGTTAGTTCCTACCATTTTACTGATACTGTATTTTAAGTAACAATTCTTGCCGGAGTGCCACAAGGCAGCATTCTGGCACCCATCCTTTACACAATTTATACTGCTGATATTCCAACACATCCAAACACAGCAATCTTTACTTACGCCGATGATACAGCAATACTTTCATCCCATAATGATCCTGTACTTTCCAAACGTTCCCTCCAACATCATCTTCAGTTATTAGAATCCTGGCTAACTAAATGGAGAATAAAAATCAATACAAATAAATCTAAATTTATAGTATTCACACTGAACAAAAAAATCGTACCTCCAGTCTACTTGTACAATAACCTAATACCAGCTGCAGACCATGTTCGTTACCTTGGAATTTACTTAGACAAACGACTGACTTGGAACCCTCACACTAGGCTCAAACGGACGTGCTTTAACCAACATTATAGACTACTTGCAAGACTACTTGACAAACGCTCCAAACTGACCCTACAAAATAAAAGACGACTTTATATCGCATTGCTCGCACCAATTTGGAATTACGGACTAGAACTTTATGGAACCGCAAAACGAAACAATATTAACAGAATTCAAACCTTCCAATCCAAGATTCTACGTCGCATCGTCGACGCGCCTTATTACGTCTCCAATAAAACTATACATACTGACCTCAACATTCCATTCGTCTATACCCTAGCGAAATCCAAGTATCTCAATTTCCACAGTAAACTTTCCCTCCATCCTAATCCTCTTGTTCATATTCTCTCTTCAATTACACTCCCAGAAAATCCTACGAGACGATTGAAGCGTCGTTGGCCCCGCGACCACTTGGGCAACTAATGGTGGTTATCAATGGATAACCTACCATTCACACCATTCACGTCTTATTTTTATATACTTTTAGCATTTTTACTTGTTACATGTACAGCATGTAGTTGTAAAATTCTAAATAAAAGAAAAAAAAGTAACAATTGAAATTATCAACTGTAATTAAATTATATTTAGCTATAACACATGTAATAATATATTGGAGCATGTGGAATCATTAGGGTTACTTCTGAGTGACAAGAAAAACACGCACCCAGACCATTTTCTAAAAATCACTTTTTTATCACAGGGGACCTCAAAGCGGATATTTCCGGTGAAAATTCTATATCGAAAATTGGACACGATTACAAAGTAAAAGTGATAAAAACCAATTGTGCTAGCTGAAATGCTAAATGCTAATCCTTATTTTAAGTGAACTCATACATTTTTAGTGAAACGTGTCTTAATTATTCTAAAGTAACTTTTGATTACTAAAAATCACTGAAAGGGTTAAAATATGAACGTAAATAACAGGAGACATGATATTGATCTTAATTTTGTATCATGTTCAGTTTAAAACTTATTACCTGCTTGGCTCTACAGTTCCCGTAGGACACTTGACTCCTCAACAATATTCAGCTATCATTCTCGATCCGCTGCTTTAGTTCTCCATCTTTTCGTAATCATGTTTCTTAGTCTTTTTCCATAATCTCTAACCAGCTTAGCTTAGATTTCCTCTTGAATCTGCTACTTCCTTTCCGGCAATACAGCCTTTGCCTCATACCACTTTCAATACAAAAAATTTTAGGGGTTGTGTTTTGAATTCTAACCCTACATTTGATGCCTCTTAGGGACATTTGAGAGAGTCGAACGAACTTTACTAAGTATAACTAGCCTAGGCATGGCCTATAGGAGTACTTTTCTCTTTAATTAATTCTTATTCAATTGAAACCTAATTCAAACTAAATAAACTTGGCCCTTACCATTGTCTTTTGTTATATGTAGTCTCGTTTTTTTTTATTTTTATTGTCTGTGGGGAGGGACCAAGCCCCTATGCTATCCAAAGCCCTTCAGGGCCCATATAGCTACCCCAAAGTTCGGAGCCTTTTCAGTGCACTGCCGGCCTCCGGACAGTGTTCTCTCGTTACAGACAACACTGTCCATCACCGGACAGTGAGCTGTACGAGGCTCCTAGGAAGAAAAAATCTAAGGGCAGCAGCTGGACTCGAACCCGGGACCGCCGCATTGCTAGTCCAGCGCGGTACCACTGAGCTAATCCCTTCCCTTGTATTCTCGTTTACTAATAAATCTATTAATCGAAAATGATTCAATAATGTTTAAAAATTATGGACAGTTTATGAAGTGGTTAATATCTAGATTTTATTGTATATTATTTATGATGAAGTCAACATAATACTCTCTCACCTTGTTGGCATTAACTTTTTCAACTGAATCGCTCCTCTTTTTGATTTCCAGACTGGGTGAAACTTGTAAAAAGTTAAGAACTTCTGTAACAAACTAGTGGACTACAGTCCAGCCTTTTATTTTTCTATATACAGTACATGGAAGCAGTCAGAGTATGAGGAACGAATGACGAAGAAGGTACCCAGAGTATATAGAAGATTGTTGTTAGTGTGGGTGCGGTAGAAGAGCGTGAGTGGGGTGAAGTAATGTTGGGTAAAGATTGATGGAATCGTGTCAAACTTTATGTCAGTCACCATTTATCTTATCGGCAGCAAATCGTTCATTTCACTGTCTCCGTTGCTGATCGGTTTTTAGTATTGATGAAGAATCCAGGGTCGGAGGAGAAGTTCTCCTATTGTCCTTTCACTAAGAAGTCGGTTTCTTTTCCATAACGCTAATATATGTTTCTGAAATAGGTTGCTTTTTTTTTCTTTCCCCTTTCCCCTGCGGTCAATTTCCTTTTTTCTAGCACCCAGGCGGTGAAGGTTCTAAGTTCTAGGATATCCTTACTACCTCTTACATGATCATTAATCAACACAGTGGGCCCATCAACAGTTGTATTGTTGCTAACAGGTGAACTGTTCTATGCTTCCAGCTTTCATAACTTTTTACCTTCGATTTGACTAAATTTCAGAAATATTTTAAAATTTTTATAAACACAAAAATTTATATTATATAATTGTATTAAATATTAGATATTAAACAAAATACTGAACCTCAAATATCAGATTTTGCAAACATAGTGAATGTTATTCAAATTTTGGTTTATACGAACCGAGAGATTTCTCAGTTAATTTTGATTTAAAAAATACGATATAAGTTTCTTATTAATCTGAAAATAATATCGTTGATATTGCGCAAAACAATTTGATAAACTTTTAACATGAGCATTCAAAACTCATAAAAAATAAAGTAAAATTCATTAAAATACAAGTGTTTCAATAAACCTTCACATTTTTGTAGCGTAGCGTAGATATAACAGTTTAGACAGAGCTATCAAATATTTTTGTTAATGTTTTATTTATTTATATCCCAAGTTTTCGGCTTCTAGAGCGGCCACCATCTGGAGCTGGTTGTTGAGATAAAAGTTGGGTTACCATATGAGTTAATTTATTAAAATTGTACATACTCGTGAATATTTGTTTTATCTGTATTATCTCTATCGATGCGATTTAATATTTCTTTCATTCAAATTTTTGTTTCATCTCAGTCTCCGCCAGATATGGATTCATAATGGAAAATCAAAAAAATGAAAATAAATGTAAATGACTAAATACGTTCACCTTAAAATGTTATTTCCTCCTATTTACATAAACCATTTACCTGATCTCATACGTGTCAACAAAGTTCATGACCCTGACTGTTTCTTGACAAAACGCTTACTTAGAATCCACAATCCGTTTTAAAAAAATGCTGAAACTGATTTCTCCTAGAAAGTATTTTTTAATATTTCTGGACTTTTTTTTAAATAAATACAAGATTATCGTAATTACTTTTCTCTATTTATACCGCTATTAATTTACTGGCACTACTCAAACTTTAACTAACTACCAGTTCCATTTTATTTCATCAAACTAATAAACAGTTTATGAATTGAATTAACAATTTAGAAAAAATGTGGCATAAGCCAATACTGTTTATAGAATTTTATCATGACATTTTTTTAAAAACCTCATAATGATCAAGTTTGGCGTATAACTTTGATTTAAATGTAATAATTGCTACCCGAAAACTGAATCAAGATTCAAGCGCTCTTTTCAGATACATAAATAATATTTGCAGAATTTGAAGAAAAACCAAAAAAACCTCAACACCTCCCCTCATCTACCGTCCCATTAGGTTACTCTCTGTCCTGGCCAAAATATTCGAAAAACTCATCCTTAGACATATCCTACCAATCCTTGAAGTTTCCAATGTTATCCCAGGCCATCAGTTTGGATTTAGACGCCACCATTCTACTATACAATAAACTCACATCCTGATACCATCCTTCTCACCTATGCAGATGATACTGCTATCCTGTCTTCCAATGATGATCCCGTAACAGCCCATAGAAATCTACAAACCCATCTCTCCTCCTAGAAAATTGGTTCAAAAAATGAGTCTTTAAACTTAATGAAAATAAGTCCCAAAACATTACCTTCACTCTACGTCGCATTACTCTTCCCCCAGTCTCCTACAATTTAATTCCCTTACCAGTGGTCAACGTTGCTCGCTATCTTGGGCTTTACTTAGACCGAAGACTTACCTGGAATCCTCATACACGATTTAAAAGAATAGAACTAAACAGACGCTTTCGACAACTTAAAAGACTACTGGACAACAGATCTAAACTCTCCCTAGACAACAAAAGACTTAATTTATACATCTATTTTAAAGCCCATCTGGGCGTACGGAATAGAACTATGGGGTTCAACCAAACGCTCATATCTCCAAAGACTCCAATCCCTACAATCCAGAATCCTCCGTAACATTGTAAACGCTCCTTTTTATGTCTCCAATCGAACCATACTTACTGATCTTAATATACCGTTCATTGCTCAAGTCGCCCAAACCCGTTACAGGAAATTCCATATTAACCTACAGACTCACACAAACTCTTTAATTCAACACCTGTCTTCCCGAACACTTCCTAATAACCCTCCTAGACGTCTTAAAAGACAATGGCCTCGTGATCTCCTCTCAAGTGAAGAGAGCCAATAGTGATTTTGTATAGTTTTGGAGTGTTACCATTGGGTAGCTTCTCCACTCATTTTATATGTATGTTCTTTGTATGGTTGTTACTTATAGCGCTATCGCGCTGATTGTAGCATGAATCAAGGAAAAAAAAAAAAAAATTTGAAGAAAAATGAAATCCCCCCAAATCTGTGTGTGTAATACTTACATGATTCATAAACCATTTCATTTTTTTGTTTAGAATTGTATATATTACGGCATATTTTATTAATATAAATATTATATAGATTTGGGAATCGTGAATGATATCGAATTGGCATTTAAAAGATAAAATCTTAACTCCACTACTTTCCACACAACTCTCGAAACAATTTTCATAGAAAAGTAATAGACCTGAATAGTGGTCCTTACGATTGGCGACATCTGGATATTGAGGAGAAGACGTCCTATCGGAGTTACTAGCGTACAATAAACGGAATAACAAATTTGAAATTTCTGCAATTTGTT
>JAAEAF010006474.1:0-35388 GCA_011037195.1 Triatoma infestans | reverse complement strand
TCAATCGGTGAATAAACTTGTTGAACATATTCCTGTTTCCAATAAAAATTATAATTATTATCTAAAGAGAGTGGGTAGGAAGACTTGTTCCTTCGGTTATAGAATGGTTAAAGTTGAAGAGATATATGATGCAATATGGAATTTAAAATTAAGTAAGAGGATATTTATGGCCTTAGCAGCTTTATGTTGAAGAATATAGCTGATATTCTATCTGAACCCCTTTCCTATCTAATAAATAGCAGTCTGAGAATGGGATATTACCCAAATTTTCTAGAGTGGTTCCAATCCATAAAAGTGATCCATAATGACATCACCAACTTCAGATCTGTTTCTCTAATTCCTGTGGTTTCGAAGGTTTTTGAAAAGTTACAATACAAGCAAACATAGGATCATTTCGAGACAAATGGGTTATTATCTACTAGACACTCTGGATTCAGGACTGGTCAAGGAACCATTAGTGACCTTGTAGATTTTGTGAAACGGAGCCACGGAGCCTTGGAAAACGCGGATTCGCTGTTGTTCAAGTTGTTTGATTTATCCCAATGGTATGGGTTTAATGATTTAGCAGTCAAATTTATCTCTTCCTATCTATCGAATAGATTGGCAGGGTTTCATAAAGGCGGTATGTACTTTTCTCTACTGCAGCTCAAGAATGGTGTGCCCCAAGGGTCTATTATGGGACCTCTATTATTCTTGGTTTACATTAACGATCTACCGGCAATGTTTGATAACGATGATATAATTAGGCCATATTTATATGCCGATGATTTTGCGGTACAAGTTAGAAGTGCAGATAACACATCCGTTAATAACTGCATTAAATCTACAAAAAGATTGGTGTGCTGCCAATAAGCTAAGTTTAAACCAGGACAAAATAAAAGAGATTACTATTAAATTAGGAAATTATTTTGGGATTGAAAAAGCCATCAGTTTCTTAGGCATTTTCATAGATTCAAAACTTAACTGGACAGATCAAGTTAATAACGTCATAGGTAAAGTGTCTCGTGGAATCTATGTTTTGAGAAAATTAAGAATGTCGGTTGACTTGAAAGCTTTAAAGTTGGCATATTTTGCGTATGTTCATAGCCATTGTACTATGGTACTATAATTTGGGGTAATACTGACCGAATGTAAAAAAATATTTAGGTTACGAAAGAAGGCAATTAGAGTTACTTTGGGTTTAGTCTCGAAAGTATCTTGTCGTTCTTTGTTTAAGAAATTGAACATAATGACACTGCCAGCCATATTTATTTTTCAATGCCTCGTCTACGTAAAGTGCAATGAAGACTAATTTCTATGTTTCTCGCAAGTTCATGATCATTTCACCAGAAAACGCAATAATCTTGTCCAGAATAGTGTTTCTATTCTGAATAACTACGTTATCAGATTAAATCTTCTGTTTGTTTACAAAAGTTCGTACCAGCTTCGATAGTTTGACCATCTCTTTTTACAACAATTTACCAGAGAATATAAAAAATAATACTTTGAAGTGTTAACACTATTATTAGCTCACTCGCTGTATGAGATACATGAATATTTTAAAATAAGGTTTTGTCTTGACAATTTTATGAACTCAAATTATATTGTAACTTGACCCTGCCAATAAGGATGTAGCTTTTTTCCGGCAATAAAATAAAATATCAAATAAGGGGATTACAATAGATCTACTCTGCTACAAACATGTAAACACTCCCTCTTTAGACCCAATGTGTAGTATGTGTACAGAGGACGAAATAGTATGTTCATATTGTTAGACTAGGATGTCACCAGGGACATCAAGGTCTCTGAAGAAGTGTATGGTCCACATTTTCCCAAATAAATGGACGAGGGGTCCCTGGACCACTTACTATTTTGAACCTTTCTACGGTGCCCGATCGCGAGGCCATTGAGAAGTGGCTTACAAGAATGGAGGAATATTGTGGGGCAGAGGCACTCCAAGTGATTATTGCTGGAGGCACCGCAAATTGTGGAGCTCCTCAGTAGAGAGAAGAATGAGCTAAGAAGAACCACTGTCTATGTGAGGAAACATTCACCCAATGTGGGTATTGTAGAGGATTAATTTTGTGGAAAGTGTGGCAAGAAGGATGAATCTTTTTTGTAAATGCGTTTAATAGTAGTAGATGGCGGTAGGTGAATAGTGAAATGAGAACAAGAAAAATGACAATTTACTCACAATTTATATTTACTGTTATACTTAGTAACGATAGAAAATTATATAGAGGGTAGAGTGACCGAGGGAAGAGTGATGATGCTGGTAGCGTGATGAATGGCGATTAATTGCTAAACCCTCAGATTTTCGCCTCTTTATCTCAGTTCCTCCTAGCTCTTATTGGGAGCTAGAGACAGCTTCTAGATGGGAGATCATCATCCCAATACATTGTAGTGAGCGTAGCAAAAGTTGACATGCACTTGTAGGCTCAAAGGTGGGGTCTTAAAGCGGCTACTAATGAAACTATTGAGTCCAACTTTTTGGGTGGCAAATTTGATGTTGATGGTTTCATTAAATGTGCTTTTTCTCACAAGCAATTTTTTAGCTTCGAAGTGGGCGGAACACTGGATGAATCGAAATGATCTCCCATCTTGTCTGGGGTTTGTAACGGTATGGGGTGAAACCGGGATGTACTGTGAGCGTCTTTGGCTTAAGTTCATTAAATTGCTTCACTAGAGGCCCCGGTGCCTAGAATTTGATTGAGAATTAGAAAATGGGAGACCACTTATTAAATTTTTGCTATTTACATGTGTGTGTTTTGCTACAGGCTGTGTGTTTTTACATGAAAAGCAATATTTTCCTAAAATTTTACTTAGTTTGTGAAGTACAGCGAAAGCGATAAATATCGTATTAAAAAAGCATCGATTCCCAAAAGTGATTTAGTCAATTTTTTTAGATTACATTATTTATAAGGAAGCTAATCAATCCATAACTATTCACTGCGGTATCTAATTATTTGGATATTAATATTAATTTTAATTCACTAATTTGTGGTTTTTCACATTTCTCATTGTTCAATTTTCTAAAATTTCTTTCAAAATAAATGGAACTCTAGGTTCGCTACCAAATTTCAATTTTATTGATTTTATAGCAATTTTTAAAAGAATAGATTCAAAAAACTAGATCCATTGTACACGATGAGGAAGCAGAAGATAAAGTAGGAGCAGATTTTTGTATAATTTATAGGATAAGATGATCCATATTGGGTGGAAATTACAATTTTAAGGTAGATTGAAGAAGAAACTGTTACAGACAAGCTAGAAAGAATATAAAGGTGGCACAACTTTAAATTAGGTTAGCAACTGAAACAAGTTTTCATACAACTTAGTTTTAAGTTTAATTTCACAAGGGTAATACTTTTTTTTTTTTTAGTTTTCAAATTTCTCTCAAGCTTTTTCTTTGTTTAATATCAATATAAAATACTTTTTTAAAAATAAATTTTCCAACATTATTTTTATACGTAAATTAAATTTCATATTACAATGTCTGGAAGAAAAGTTTGACGATAAATGAAAATTATATTATAATCACATTTAGAGACAGATTTATACAATTTAATGGGTTCTGGTGCCGATGTAAATAAAATTTTTATCTCACAAGAATTTTAATTAGTGCAATTATCAAAATTTTAATAGACCAGTTTTCTTTAAATTTAGGAATGTTTACTAAACTTGTAGGTAAAGTAGCTGAATGTGACTACTTAGTAGACCGCTTGACAGCGCTGGCATCAAGCATACAGATAATGTTTGTGCAGTTTGAAATTTTCAAAACAATAGTCTCACGACTTGATGTGGAGGCTGCCTAATTGCTCTAACCGAAGTGGGTGCTCGGGATAAGCTGATACTCGCTCGGGTGCCGGGACATGCAGGATTTCTGGGCAAGAAAAGGCGGACGCGCTGGTTTGGAAGGGCACGAAAGACATTTTCATAGGTCACGAACCCTTCTGCGGTTTGTCTAGAAGCCTGATTCAAACTTCCATTAAAGGCTGGATGAAGGATCGGCGTCTGCAATAGAGGGAGGGAGCAACAGGACAGAGGCAGGCGAAACTCTTTATCGAGAAACATTCGCCTAAATTTACTAGGGATCTACTGAATAATAGCCTAAAGATTATAAGGCTAATAGTGGGTCTACTAACAGGTCATTGTTGGCTGAATAGGCACATGCACCAGCTACTATTTATAGAGGTACTTACAGAGGACGCGATGTGCCGATTTTGTAAGGCTGAGGAAGAAATTCCTATACACATTCTTTGTGAGAGCGACAGCCTGATGAGGATAAGATTTTTTCAGTTCTTCAGAGCTTCATTACGGAGGCGCTTTCGATTTTGCTAGACCTGCTTAAAAGGACAAAGCTGGAAGACTACTATAACCACTGAGGATCTGCAATAGAAGAATCGTACATAGAATTATCTATCAACGACTGAAGGCGCAAACACGAATATTTGCACAAAAACAAATAGATGATCTACTGAGAGTTGAGGCAGGCTAAGATACTTCTGAGCAGCTATGATTGGAAAAAATATCTGAGCTGCTCTGATATGAGCAAAACTAGGCTGCTATGCAAGCTAATGAGTTTCCTCAAAAGGCTTCAGAGAATACCTGAAGAAACTAAGTTTTAAATGTGATGGCGCCGTGAAAGTTTAAAAGGTTGGGTGTAAACCAGGTATCGGAGGGGAATACAC
Organism: Triatoma infestans; assembly: GCA_011037195.1. NCBI lineage: Eukaryota > Metazoa > Arthropoda > Insecta > Hemiptera > Reduviidae > Triatoma > Triatoma infestans. The sequence goes on along the minus strand of JAAEAF010006474.1, from coordinate 30,718 downwards.
GCTCCCTAGAATCATATCATATGAAATTCTTAAAATAAGTAAATCTGATGGAATGCTTTAGATTGAGAATAGCCTCAAATGCTCATCTAGACAGATCCTCCAAAAATTAGATGTTTCATATTCCAATTTCGAAAGTAACTGTTATACTTTCCTTATATACTGTATAAATAAAACAGTATGAGGGTGATAAAAAACACAGAACTTTGTTGAAATAAATTCTGACTAAAGGAGATTAATAATGATAATAGGATTTAAAGAGAGAAATGTAAATTATAACTGAAGGAAGAAGAGATGTAGAAATAGAAGATATGTAAATCTAGCGCTGATTAGGGAAAGCAATGAAATTTGTGTGTGCCCCCCGGTCGGAGATAGCGGAGATGGGTAGGAATTAAACGAGAGAACACACCTGGGAACAGTTCACAGCCTGCTGCTTGTGTTTGATATTAAGAGTTGGGGGGGGGGTAACTATCCAGGTGTTTCCACTACTGGGTGTGTGTATATAGTAATATATATACCCTCAGGAGACTACCATTCAATAGGATTTTATCTCAGAATTTGTTTTTTGGTAGGGTAAGGGTGAATTTAATTGGTTGAAATCATTATGAAAGTTTATAAACATTTCCATTAATGTATAAATAGTATAACATTGTTGGATTTTGCAAAAATCGACATGGAAATTGGGGAAGACGTTTTTGTTTAGTTAACTTATAAAATAGAATTATCGATAGGTTGTAGTAAAACTGATTGCTGATTTTAAAAATTAATTTTTAAATAGGAAGCAGGTTTATTCTTCAAATGAGTTTTTTGGCGGATATTTCGTCATTGCAAATTTTCCTTGTAGAAAGTGGTCGAGATGCCACAAGAAGTGGTGGTCAGTTGGGAAGAGATCTATTTTGAGATAATGTCCTTCTTAGCTTACTGGATTTGAGATTTTTCCAGTATTATAAATCATAAATTTTGTTATGTCAGCAGGATGCTAGCGATTGGAAAATGAAATACACTACTGACTACTATCACTTGAACTAGATTTTACAATATTTTGTGCGGAGAGAAAGTGTTAGAAGCTAAAGTGACCGCGCGAAGAATGATGATGCCAGGTAACGTGATAAATACAGATTAGCAGCTTTGGTTAATGTGATTAATAGAGCTCTTGCTTGTTCTGATGGTAGTTTAATAGTGTAGCTGGTTCGGTGAACCTTTCAACTCGTTAACTCGTTAAAGTTGATCTGACGTCTTTTGCTAAACCTTCAGGTTTTCAGATTTTTATCTCAGTTCCTCCTAGCTCTTGGTGGGAGCTAAAGACAGCTTACTGAACGCTTGCTTGTCTAAATTGAAGCTCTTTCGTGAATATATTTCATTAGGCGTAGTTTACACGTAGTTATAGTACACTTGAAGGCATTATAATGGCGCCTCTGTACTGCTGCTACTGGAACTATTGAGTATAGCTGAATATGTGGATGGGTCCGCAATGCTGGATAACATCTGCTATTTCATCCGTCATAGCATGCATATTCCTTTGTTCCTGACCGATTTCGGATTTTCATCCAACGTCAGAGCAAATTCACAGAGTTCATATAGAGAGTTCACTGCAATGTTTCTGTTACACTCCGCAATAGATCTCCTAGTGTAGCAGAAACATTACGTTGAAGTGAACTCTCTACACCAACGTGGTGAATATGCTCTGACGATGGATGAAAATCCGAAACCGGTCAGTAACAAAAGGAATATGCATGCTTCGAAGGATAAAATACCAATTATTGAGTAAGGATATTTATGTAGCGAATTTGGTGGCATGATTCTATTACATTTACTTTGTCGAAGGAAGAAAATCGGAAGAAATCCGGTTAGAATTAAGGAAAAGCATATGCTATTACGGTAGGGTCCACCCAGGACTGTAGCGCCAGAAAAGAAGAAGAATATGCTATTACGGACGCCATCTCAGATATTGTCCGGAGAGAGGGATCTGTTGAGTTGTATGAGACAGAGTCTTATAGCTAAGTTCGTTTTCAGAGAATTATTTATGGCAAACAGATCGTTCTAGTGGTTTCATTGTTTCTTGGAACCATGAGTAATCATGAACGGATTTTTTCAAATTTTGATTTATTTCCGGACAATGAATCTCTCTCTATTTTGATGGTTTTGCCAAAATTCAATAAATAAATAGTAGCTGATTGATTCCATTGCGGGCCATATTAAAACCAGTTGATCCTACTTTCGGATTTATCCTGAGGATAAATGTCAAAACATGTATTTCCGTTGGAAATTCGATATCGAAAATTCGACATGATCGCAATACTTCCTCTTAGTAGGAGTAAAAGTAAGTTTTTTGTGTTCCAATCAATAAATTCCGCATTTTTAATAGTTTTAATGGTGTATCATAAAAGATTAAAAACTTTTTAATAAATAATAAGTAAAAATAAAAAAAAAGGACATAAAAGAAATACGCAAGAATCTATCTCATTCCAACATTTATTCTCGATGTTTATTTTATTAATAAGTATCCATTTTACAATGTGTAAAGTTCTTACGGGCTCTTTAACGAGAAACTCTTTACTAAACATTTTACTTTAGTTTTACAATATTTTAACTTTTTTTTTTCATTTTATGTTTTTTCTTTTATGGGATAGTCATAAAAAAAGTCTAATATTGGAAAATAAAAACTACAAATAATATTATTTCAAAACTGACTGGCAGGAGCCGTTTATATACTTGAAAACTTTTTACTTTCTCGACTTGGTGGTGTAAGAGGAAGTATAAGTGTGAAGTTTTAGAAATGGAGATTTCACCGGAAATATAGATCGTGTATGAAAAAATATAGATGAGTATGAAAAAATCTTATTAACGCACAATATGTGTGAACAAAATATCTCAAAAACGAAAATATATCGCATCTGATACGAAAGTTTCGGTCGAAATCCACACAATCAAAATAGTGCAAATTTGATCAAAAAATTTGTTGCCTGAACTTTTTATAAAAGGCTCTAACAATTTTCTTTAAACTTCGTATACTATTTACATATTTAATACCATCACTATTATTGAAACAGTTTCTCATGAAAATTGGGGAAGAACTACATCGTTGAGCCTTTATTCTAAATTGTATTCTAAATTTGAATAAAGTTGTTGGTAAACCGAAAGTAAAAATTTACAGAATAAGTTTCTGATATTTTTTTTTTAAATTTTTTCGAAAAGAGCTACCCTAATTTTCTTTAAATTTTGGAGTGTTTACTACTTAGATATGTCAATTTCAAAAATTTTTATTTTTGTCAGGGAAAAATTATTTAAGATGGTCTTTGAAGGAGTAGGGGTTAGGCTTAAATACCTTCTCCTACACAGTCTTGACATTACCTCCTTACTGTGCCTCTGGCCCCAATACTTAGCCTCCAGCACCAGCTGTGCTCCCTCTGAATCCATTCTCTCAGTGACGCTCGCACCGTCCCTTTGGCTATACCAGGACAGATTCCAGCTCACAGAACGGAGTATTCGCTCCGTTCCTGCCCAGTTGGAACTAAACATTTAGTAAACACTGAAAGTTCCAGAAAATTTGACTCTTACAATTGTAATAATGGAAGTAAGAGAAAGTGGCGTGTGTGTTCACATCAGATTTTTACTTTCTCTTACTCCTATTAAGAGAAAGTATTGGAATCGTGTCAAATTTTCGATATCAAGTTTTTACCGGAAATACAAGTTTTTGAGGTTCCCTGAGTCCAAAAAGATGGTTTTTAGAAAATGGTCTTAGAAAAGGTTTGTTTTTTTTAATTGTTGTTTAATTTTCAGCATGCTCCATACAATATCACTACATGCACTTCAATTCAGCAATAAAGTTTTTGTGTGTGTGTTTGCGGATAGCATAGATCAAATACGAAAAATCGCAGGAAGTTCAAACTGGATATTCCGTTTAGATACCAGTTATCTGTCAAAATTCCTCAACCAGAAGTACCACTTTACTGAATGTTTTTTTTTTTCAATTTTTTGCAATTTTCTCGAAAATGGCTCCAATGATTTTCTTTAAACTTCATGTATCAACTACACATACCATGATCTACAGCTTACGTTTGAAACATTTTTCCAGGAAAATTCATTTAAGGACACTAATGCGGAAGGGTGGAGTTAGGTTTTGTTCTAAAGTGCTTTCTTAGTATAATGGATGAGTTGGATGGAGAGAATTGGTTTGGTTTGATAAGTTAACAAGACTTGGTTAACACTGCAATATAATTATGAGTTTCACTGACTGCCTGGTCTTTACAGTAAAGATGGTAGATTTAGAGTGGAAGGGATAATGACACGTTGTGACTGGTGAACTATCTTCTGAACTAATTTGAACTTATTTCTTCTGTGTCCCGTCGCTGTATTTATATGGTTTCTCCCACTTCAGTCCGAGAGAGTACCTGGTATTTTGTTTCTCATTCTCTGTTCTCTTGGTTGCTGTTACATTAGTTGATTATAGAATTCTACCATCTAAGCAAAATTCATTAGAAATAAATAGATGAGTTTCAAGAAAATTAGTAAACCCGAAGTACATTTAAAATGAACAGTTTTTTTTCAGGTTTTTGCGATTTTCTCCATAAAAACATTGACGAATTGCATTAAATTTGGTATACTAACTATAAAATTTGTCAATTAGGGGACTTTGAAGGAAGCGACTCTATCTTGTCCGAATTGCAATTGAGATGGTTAAGTGGGAATATTTGTTTCCGCTCAATTCATAATAGATTCTTTATGTAATGTGTACTTGCACCAATTTCATTAATTATGCCAGACAAGCCCGGAAGTATAGGTTCAGCTTCATTAAGGAGTTTAATTATTGATTTTTTTTTTTTTTAAGGCGCGTCAACATCTATGGTCATTCGCGCCCAGAGCCTTCTCAGTGCACTGCCGGCCTCCGGACAGTATTTTCTCGCTACGGACAACACTGTCCATCATCGGGCAGTGAGCTGTTCGGCTCCTAGGCTATAGTGAGTAGGGTCGGCTGTGGCTCCTAGGAAGAAAACATCCAAAGGTAGCACAGCTGGACTCGAACCCGGGTCCTCCGCGTGGGAATCCAGTACGCTAACCACTTAGCTATTCCCTTCCCTATATTGATTTTATAATTCACTATCTCTTTTTATTTTAATAATTTATTGTATTTTTTGTTTGTATCTTTTTTATTGTATTTTTTATAGCTATTATACTTTTGTTGGTCATCATTTATTACGATAATTTTTTTTGAGGTAAAATTTTTTTTTTACCACGTATTTTTAATACCGAACTCACGCAGATGGCGTTAGTCATGGGTTATGTACTTAGTAATGTTTATCTGTTTTTCTGTTTATGTATTATTTTCAAATAAACATACAATAATTACTTTTTATTATTGTCAATTACAATTTTGTAAACTGCAATAAGAGAAAGTTGTGTGAGCGTTTCCCTGCAGATTTTTCTTAAACTTGGAAATATATTTTATACAATGTTTGGTTTATTTAATATTTTGTCCATTTCAATTTGTCCTCTTTTTATTCAACATATCAAACTTGTTATTTTAATGACCTCACAAATGTGAAGGACTAAACCAATCATTTGTGCCCGTAAACAAGGGTAATCTTTGGTATGGTTTTATTTATAACGAGATCTCTTGGATAAAAAAATGTATTTTTACATTTCCTTATTCGAAATTTCATGAATGGTAATGGGAAATAGGGAGTCTATCACTGAGGTAATTAATTGAATTGTTTGTACCTGAACTTTTAAAAACTTTATTTGAAAACCACAGTTTTAATAAGTATTATTTTGCTATTTTTTCTTACTACAGTAAGAAGAAGTTCGAGATTGGGTCAAATTTTCAATATAGAGTTTTCCTCGGAAATACATATTTTTAGGTTACCTGAAAACGTAAAAGTAGTTAACGGACAGTTTGTTTGTGTGTTTGTGTAAATAGATATTTCAAAGAGGGAAAATCGCGATAAGCTCAGACTGATATTGCGTTTAGATTTCCTCATAAAACAGAGGTATCGGACACAATCTATTAAGTGCATGTACAAATTTACTGCGCGGTATTTTCAATGTGTTTTTCTTTAACATATTCACGAAAGAATTCTGATGTGAAACAGTCACAGGATTACTTCCGTTGATATACAATTTATTATATAGAAAACAACCATTTTTTTTTTTAAACTTCAATTTTCACTTATTTGTAGTTACGAGGTGTTGGAGAGACAAATATACCGACCTACCAACCCAGCCAGATAGGGAAGTGATTACATATTGTTGTCCCGAAGAGCTTTCCAACTACATTGAACCAAAGCAAATAAAATTTGACATTAAATGTCACAAATACCGCAGAACTAGCTAAAATAGTTTTGTTTTGAAAAATGTTTGAAATGAAATGATAGATTTATATATATATATATATATATTCTATAATGAGGTGAGGAGGAAGGGAAAGAGGAAGAAATCAAAGGCAATTAATACAGACTAACAGATGGGCACAAGCCCTGTTTATTACGTGAAACAAAGTAAGTACAAGGAAATGAAGAAAAAGAAAATACAAAGAAATAAAATGTCAACTTCAGGCTCCCTTAGCCTGCTGGTAAAAATAACTAAAAAAACTATACTTGATGTAGGAAAAGTCCTCCTTATGGCAGACGCACACCTCAAGCTGGAGAGAGAGAAGAGCTTGTACCGCTAGCACCTTATACGCTGGTCTCACGCCACTCAGGCCCAAACTGCCTCCCTCCAATCAGCACTAGGTCAGGCTCGCTCTCCTCTTGTTCTATTCTCTCACGGCCGTCTCCCGCTCTTCTCTCTTGACAACTTGCGCTTACAATTATAAGTTAAAAAGAAATCGTTATACTTGTTTTCGAGAAAATTCCTAAAGAACATAAAAATCTATTCTGTATAGTGGCACTTCCGGTTTAGCGATTTTCTCCTAATCTGGAATTCTATCAGTGCTTCTAATGAATTACATATTTGGTAGTTCAAGTACTTTACAAGGGAAATTTAACTTTACTGTTCCTCTAGCACTCCAAGAAAATCAATTTTTCCGGGAAACTTTTACAAATAAAAGTGATAGGTATTTATGTTATTTAGATTATATACGATGTTTAAAGAAAATTGTTAAAGCCGTTTTCCAAAAAATTGCGAAAAAAAGAAGAGAAAGTAAGGTGACTTCAGGTTGTTGGATTTTGCCCGAAACCTTCATGTCACGCATTAGTCTAGTGGCTAGTGTACTCGCCTTTTTACGAGAATGTAGGGTTCGATTCCCGTGAGGGCAAAGTGGGTGATGACCCAGCATCGTGATGAAAAGTGGGAAGCTACAGTTAGTAGCGCCCTAGGTAGCGAAGGCCGGAAGAACTGAACGGCGTGGGAACTGCAGCGTGCTTACCACACGCCTCCCTAGTCAAATCGCCGTCTGGCAAGCATGGGCCCTTCATGGGCTGCTGCGCCATAGGTTTTTTATTTTATTTTATTTTATTTAGGTTTTTTTTCTTGTAGGGGTTTGGTAATACCTAAACGGAAGTTTGAGCTTCCTGTGCGATTTTTCGTTTTAGAGATATTTTGTTCATACCAGACATACACTCATACACGTGGTTTTATTCGCTAAAAATAATTTTTTCGTACTTGGGGGATCACAAAACAATAACTATAAATAAATAAATAATAACATAATGGGATACAATAAATAATGAAATGAGAAAAAAAGTGAAAGGGGGGGGGGTGGGAATGTACATTTATAATCATGAAATAGAGAGGAATGCAAAAAAATAGACATAAATAAAAAAAATAAATAAATACAAAATAAATAAATAAAAGGAGAAAAAATATATACCTATTTATATATAATAAAGAAAATTAACTATGATTACCTCCAGCGCTGGCTGTATGGTGAAAACCTAGGCCAAGATTAAAAAAAAAACTATGATTATAAAATAATAAACTAGATAAATAAATAAATAGTGTCACAATAGACCCATAGGTGTCGCAGTGGCGCAGGATGAACAGGCCGCCAATCCCTCAGAATCTAGATAAATAAATAAAAGAAATATAAGCACGAGAGTATATAACCAAGAAATACAGTTTCAACTAAATAATTAAAGTTCATGTTTTATTTCATTTCATTTTTATTATTATTATTATTATTATTATTTTTTGATTTAATGTTTCAATTTTAATTTAAATTTTGAAAACATTTTATTTTTACTCGACTTAAGATCATTTAAATACTTAACTGAATTATACATTAAGTTACCATTATGTAATATGCAAATGAAGCATGTTGAAATGGAAGGTTATTCAAACAAAAAAACCCTCTCATCGACCAGATTCTAAAAAATCACTCTGTAGGACCTCAAAACATCTACTTCCGGTGAAAACACAACTTCGAAAATTTGACACGCTCGCAATACTTCCTCTTTATTATGGAATAAGAGAAAGTAATGATGTTTCATAAAAAGAAACATTATCAGTAAAGACCATTTCATTTTCATACGGCTCTTGATAATTTATTTTATTTCCTACAGTTAACGTTATAATGAAATTATAAAAGACTACTTAACGTTCTAAACACGTAACGTTTTAAATGTAAAACTGACTATTCTTGTTTAATGAGTATTCCTTAATATTATTCCTAATAATATTATTTACAAATGTTAGTATAATAACTATTATTAATGTAGTTAAACTAAAATTATTTTATTGTATACATTGTATTATTTTATTGCAAAACTGGCTCACAATGGCGATTACAAACAAGGCATAAATGGGATTCCTTTCTTTCACTTCAAACTAAATAACCGATCCTCTTTAAAATTCTTGTCATGAATCCTAAACTTCGGTCTTTAACCTAAAATGCTGTTGCCTTGGTATATTCCCATTTCTCCATTGAATCTCTCATGGGATTCAATATTTTGCATCAAAATGGAGAACACCTGATGATGTGGAGTTCCAGGAGATTAGTTCTCGTACAACTTTCATATGAAATATATCGCTTTTTTTGGCTTCAATATGGTGTGAAGAGAATTCCGGTTCATGTCTCGCCACTTGTGTGACTCTTTTAGATTTCTGCGACCATCCTAAGGTTAGCAATCCTAAGGCTAGCAATTGATGCCCGCGTTACAGTCAAATTGTCTTCCTTCATCAGGTAACGAACATTAAAAAGGATTTTAGACTATACAGTAGAAATAACAAGGAAGTTCTTCCAGAAAAAGAAGAACATGTAAATAATTTAATCTAATATAGGGAGATATAATGAGAATAATGATTGTTAACATTAGAGACAGAATTACCTCCTTTAGAACCCTTATCCTTCACTTTATTTGAAACACTGCCTTAAAATTTTATCTCTACTCTACTACCGTCTTTCAAAAATTCTACCTTTCAAGTTGTATAAAAGGAATAAACAAACTAAATGAAGTAATAGTATTCCTGCATATTTGTCAGGTTCTTAATGGTCATTTTTCCTGAATATGATCATATAAATACAGGCAAGTTTTCAAAATTCACATTATCTATGCTAAGTGAAATGAATTAAAGTAACTTTACTGGAATTCTGTATGTTTATATGGCACAATTGTAAATGCGGACCTAAAATAAATATTTGATTGATTGATTTGCTTTAATAAGCTAACGTTTTGTCGATAGCATTAGACTTCTTCAGGATAGTGTTTTAAATTGATTGTTAAATCTACATTGGCAAGGAACAGGGCGATTAGATCTGTAGTACAAGTAGGAGAGGGGTGGGTTTTACTTCCACTTCCATCTTCCACATATTGTATAGGAAGTTGGAGGAGCTTAATTTTCGTTTCCAAGCAAGTCATTGGTTGTAATTGGTGACGGAGTTTATGCCTCTCTTCCCCCTGCCTTTTTACCTAGTTATAGCTTTATTTTTCTCTGAAAAACCGTTAATTACTTTTTCTTTTCCTTTTTCTCTTCTTTCTCTGAGTAGGGGCAGCCATGTTTTGCTCAGACCGAGTCCATCTTCTCTATAGAATAGAAACGGAGGGGGGTGAGCCTCATTCCACTGCGACCTACAAGTCGAAGTCTATTGTGGATCCCTTTAAGTTACAGAACAGCCCCCAGCTTTGCCCTCCTAATCAGAGGGCTTTGTCCTAGCAAAGCTGAGAGCGGCTCCGTCATGAAGCTTCCAGCTTCGGGATTGCCCGTCCCCAATTGAAGAAACCTAATCCTCGCCAGGCCGGCGATCTTCTCTATTGAAATAGTTTTCCTCTTTTTCAAATTTTACAGCCTCTCTTTCGACACATTCTTAATAACATGCGCAGGGGTGTCCGCAACAATAAATACGCCATCAGAATAGCCAAGTCAGCGAAATACCTAAAGAAGTAAATAATCTTCGGCAAGCTTTAAAACAAAACTAGTTTTTAGCAATAGGCTTAAACAAAAAAATTCAAAATGTCTACAAATTTACATTTTACGTTTTTAATTTATTTTGCTGAGTAAATAAAATTTTATCTTGTAATGGAAAGTGGCCTAGCTACTTTTTTCTTGGTATGCAGAGGCAGTGGATATTCCATCCTGGCTACACGAACTGCATTTTATAACACCTGACATCCACCCAACATTCACACAATATATATATAAATAGGACCCCTGGCAGAGATAGTTGATATGGGTTAGATATGGGCTATTTGGGTTTAGAATACAATCCACAGACAAACTTTAGCACATAACCATAGTAACGCTCACATTACGTCATTTTACAGACGACTAATTCTATGAATAAACATACAAACATAAGATAGTCAACATTAGATAGCAACATGTATGATTTCGATTTAGCAGATTCCGTGAATATTCGTATACTTTTGGGCCATTGACGAACAGCTGTTCTCGCCAGTGTTAATCCACTCTGGTAATTATAATTCTGGAGGCAATGTCAACGAAGGCACTTTAAAATGTTAATAAATTAAAAAGAATTGAAAATCACATCAAATAGAAGAAATTGGGTAGTGACAAAAATAAGTCCAATTTCAAAAAGAGATATTGTTTGCTTTTGCACGCTACTAATATAGAGCCAATGATTTCGAAGCCCTAAAAATCTTTTAAACTTATTCACTATACAGATAGAGATGAAAGTATTTACTAACAGCAAAGCAGATTAGCTTGTCATTGAGAGGGAGAGAGAGAGAGATAGATCTACTGCTCTAAATTACGGTGCCAATTTTTTAGTCCTCCACTGCTAGGTCCTCTCCTAAGTTTAATATCGCCTTTCCTTTGATCTTCATTCACTGTGTGCATTTCATTTCCTATCTTGCATCGATTTTTCACTTTCTGCTGTTACAGCTGTTAGTAGAAGTATTACTAAAATTCAAAATTACAATTTTCCACATTTTCAATACGTACCAATGTTCTTTCTTTAAGTAAAACCCAAAATTTCTTTTGCAACTTTTCTTTCAAATTAATTAAACCAACCAGAAAAAATATTCATAGCGAACTTTCTTCAAAACTTATAATTTTAACTAAATGTATTTTTCAATATATTTTGAGGGAAGTTTTACCTACGATCTCCATAGAACTTCTCTATAAAAATTTGTCTTCTCGACAAAAAAGGTTTCAACCAAAAGTGATAGGTTGTTGTGGTTGGTTCCCAGGGCTACTAACTATACTTTAAATTAAACTTGGGATACTAACTATACAAACAGAAAGCCCAATCTCTTTTCATCAGAGATATTTTCCGTGATAGCCTGCTTCTTTTTGGGGTCATCGACCAGTTTCGGGCTTTCGCCCATCCTCAGGATACACTGTGCAGTGTATCAACTGTATTTGCTCTGTGCAAGTCTATGTCATTACACTGTTTGACAAAAACATCCTTATAATGGGCGAACGCCTGAAACCGGTTGATGACCACAAAAAAAAGCAGGCTATCGAGGAAAATATCTCTGATGAAAAGAGATTGGGCTTTCTGTTTGTATAGTTAGTATCCCAAGTTTAATAAAACCCGGTGGTATTATGGAAAAAACCTCCGAAAAAATTGTTTAGTAATATCGTATTTTTGGTCAACTGATTTTTTTTCAATTCCTAATTTTGGCGACATATTTAATTCTAACTAAATTATGTAGAATATTGAGTGGCACATTAGAGCTACCACTCCCTTCCCGCAAAATATCTCGGAATCCTTCTTCGGAAAGTCGCAAAACAAATCTGAAAAACTTCTGGTGTACCGATTTTCATCAAACTCGGAATTTTATATATATAGACTATACGCGAAAATATTTGTTTCACACTCAGGGAAATATGTAGAAATTCCGATAATTCCAAAAAGATTGTATTTCCGATTATAACTCATTTTCGAAAATCGGAAAAGATCGCCAACGGGAAGTGGTAAAAATATTTACAAAAATATCTCGGAATTCTTTTTAAAACAATAAATTACATAGAATTTCTCGTTCGTTAGGTATTCATAATTTAGGTATTTAACATTTAGATATTAACTCTTTTTTTTTTTTTTAAAGGCAAGGTAGTTATAGCGATAAGAAGAACGCCTCAGGAGTATTCCCTCTGCAAAGTTTGTCTTTCAGTAGAGAAAACTTGAATTGAGATAAAACTTCTGGAACATATACAAAAGTTTATTACTAGTTCCAACAATATGCCAAACCATACTCAGGCTAAAGTGCTGTGATTGTTTACAAAAGCTGTTGAAATTTTTATAAATGTTTGTTGAATCAGTAAAAGTTAATACTCTCATATTAAACGATATCTATAGTTTAATTTTAGTATTAAGATAATATTTCGTCGAAATTTATTACTCCCTTTATTTTTCAATCGATTATGAAACACTAACAACTCTCACTGAAATTCTCACAATTCTAGTTGATAATCTGGTTTTTTAAGATCGATATTTTTTTTGATAAGTATTTAGTTTGACATAAATATCACCACAAAAATCTGGTGTTAATACACGCTTCACTTTCTTTTGTTCTCCTTTTAATACAATTATATATAGAATGAGAATTTTTTTTGTTATGTAGTTAAATATTTATTGTAATATATATATAGAGGTGGAGGGGGATAAGTGTCAAGCTATACTAATCTTGGCAGGGAGAGAAGTGATGATTATATTATGGCCCAGTAGATCGCTCTAAAAACACTACACCAACTACATATAATTGTTATGATTGGGGCACAGCTGGAAAGCATTAGAGATATTTTTCTTGATAACCTGCTTTACTTTTAAGGGTCCGGCTACAGTTCGGGCGTTCGCCCATCAACATAATGATTGATAAAACAATGCGATAACACAGACTTGTACAGAGCAAAATCAGTTTATACGCACTTCTGCGTGCACTACTCAATAATATAGTGTATTTTCTCAAAAATGACTCCATTGATTTTGTTTGAACTTTGTATACTACCGACACAGATAAATACCCATCACTTTTATTGGATATATTTTCCCAGGATAATTGATTTGTTTGGGAGGGTCGTCCTGGGGGAACAGTAGCGTTATGCTTTCCTCTAAGGTACCTCTTCAATACAATATACGTTCATACACTTTGGAAGCATTAATAGAATTCTATTTTTTGACGAAAAACGGTTTAACCGGAAGTGCGCCTTTATTGTGTAGGTTCTTGAGTGACTATAACGATTTCCTTCCGATTTTTCTTGTTCAATTAATTTTTCATTAAGAAAAAAAATATACTTTTAAAATTAATAAAAAAGTAATTCGTACAGTTTGAAAAAAGAATGTAGGTTTCGAAATCTCTTAGCTCTAAAGCTAAAAAAAATTATTAGGGATTCTCGATAAAATTAAACAGGTTACCTTTTTTAATGTTTTTTTTTAATATCTGGTGTACTTTCCTAGTGAAGTGGGTGGTGAATGTCAAAATTGTATGTGCAGTTGTATACTATATATGTTATGATTGTGTATCATATTTAAAGAACATCGTCGTGTTCGTGAACCAGTCGTAGTCCAGATCATTGGGAAAAAACTAAAAAATATCCAATCAATCGAAGTAAAACTGAATCTCAGAGATATTTTCCATGACAGCCTGCTTTTTTTTTGTGGTCATCGACCAGTTATGGGCGTTCGCTTTCCGTCAAACAGTGTGATAACCTAGACGTGCATCATCATCATCATCATCATCATCATCAATGGCGCTACAGCCCACTAATGGGCCATGGCCTCCTCATGCAGAAGTTTCTCCAGTTTTCCATGCTCTGTGCAGCTGCCTTCCAGTTGCTCGTGCCAAGGATGACTGCGGCCCGGCTTTTTCTTCTTGATGAGGTTTCGGAATCTTGAGTTTTAAGGCGTGTGGGGGATTGGTCCGCAGCGCCCGAGTCCGGTTGAGGGGCTGCCTCCTCAGAGTGTCCAGACCTGCTCTCCCTTCCGGGACGGCTTCCTAGGGACGGTAGCCCTAGGGTGTGTACTGTATGTGTACTTGTGCTTGTGCTTAATGTTTTTGTGAGAGTGTGCGGAGTACTGTACTTAGGTACCCGGGCGGGGGGTTGTAAAGCCCCAGCAGCTGCACCCTGCGGAGAACATAGACAAGCATAGAGCAAATTTAGTTGGTACACGTTGTTCAGTTGATACGATGTATCAACACAATTTGCTCTATACAAATCTATGTTATCACACTGTTTGACAAAAAGATCTGGATGATGGGCGAATGCCCGAAACCGGTCGATGACCACAAAAAGAAACTCTGATGCTTTCCAACAACTAAAACTAAGTCTATTGTACAAGTTCTCTTTAGGGGTAGCTATATGGGCCCTGGGAGGCTTTGGATAGCGTAGGGTTTGGCCTCCCCTTCTGTGAATAATAATAATAATTGTACAAGTTCATTATGTGAACAAGAACACTAATATCATCAGTGAATTTGTATACAGTACGGTGATGAGTATATTCAGCACATTAGTGGTGTAAATGAAATATTATAACAGGGGACTAACAATACATTCTTGTGTAACACCGACAGAAGTAGAAGGATGATATAAAAAAAATTAAAGTCTTTGTTGAGCTGGAGAATCTCAGTCCGGTAAGATTAATGAGTGAGATAGTATGCTTGAGTTGTTTAACCTTCATATCGTGATCCAATAAGAAAACGGTTTAATTTTATTAAATTAGTTAGGATCCTATTTTTATTACTTAAAGGAAAGTAAATGATTACGTTCTCTGACTGCTGCTGGAAGAAGTATTTAATTGTGTCATATTTTCGATATCGAGTTTATGCATTTCGACACCGGAAATACAAGTTTTAAGTCCCCTAAGTCCAAAAAAATATTATTTTTTTGAAAATGAGTCTGTATGTAAATAAAACAGCAGTTAAAACTTGTCATTCCGTTTAGGTACCTATCACAATGGGATTCAACAGCAAGTTATCTTTCAAAATTCCTCAGCCGAAAGTACCAATTTATGGAATAGATTTTTCAATTTTTTCCGATTTTCTCAAAAATGCCTTCAACGATTTTCATTAAACGTGACATAACAGCTAAGAGCTACAACTTTCATTTGTAACATGTATAAGAACTTCTATTTGTAACATATCGCTGGGAAAATTTATTTAAGTCGGCTTTTGGTGGAGAAGTGGGGTTATGTTTGTCTCAAAAGTGCTAATTCGGTTTATTATAAGATTCCTTCATCTAAAGTATCTTAATTATAATAAATATGTTGGCAAAATTCTGAGATTGAAAAGCTCATATGACCGGAAGTGCGTATTGAGATATCTACTGAATAGTTTTTTTCAGTTTTCTTTCATTTTCTCTCTCTCACTCTCTCTAATAACACCAAAGAATTTCATAAAGTTTGTTATACTAACTATGAATATAGAGACCCAAATCACTTTTATCTTAAACGTTTTCCAAAAAAGAATATTTTTGGAAGTTTTGGGTGAGGTTAATGCGAAACTTTCCTCAAAAAAGTGGTTTTATAAGTTTAGACTCACCCATTGATATTAATATTGATTACAACTAAATATATGAAAGAATTTAGCAGTTTGAATGAAAAGTTCGTCATTTATAACTGTGTAAAATGCAGTCAGGGAAAGTGCAGTAATCAATGTTTCATACTAGAATTGTTTTTTTATTTAAAAAGGAATTGATAAGATTATTAAAAATAATTAATATTGAGAATACTTAATATGAAATTATGAATTTCTCTTTTCAAAGGGTTTACTTAATTAAATTCTATAAATAACGAAAATTTTCAACATATTTATAATCCAAGATAAAAAAAATTATATAATTGCATATATTATAATTTATATATTTAATTATATTATATTTATCAAATAAGTAAACAATATAATAAGGGAAATAAATGAGATACTTTTAATAATATAAATTACTGTGAAGATCTCTTAAGTAGCTCTTGTGATTAAATATGTAGATATAAGATTCAGTATAAAAGGTGAACTGGTCAGTGGGAATAGCATTCAGAAATCTATCTGAAAGTTCTTACAAACATGTACACTAAAATTTTTAGTATTCTGTTCGTCGTGTCCGCTGTAGCGGCAATGGCCCCACCAGACTGCATCATGGGCCAGAATCATTCGATAAAAGAAGGCATGAGGATGAATGGAGACAGGTAAGAAAATTTATTTTTCAAAGATTAAAATAAATGCAATCATTGATTTCCTTGTTTTAAAAATAGAATTTG
Organism: Triatoma infestans; assembly: GCA_011037195.1. NCBI lineage: Eukaryota > Metazoa > Arthropoda > Insecta > Hemiptera > Reduviidae > Triatoma > Triatoma infestans. Next base: position 14,133 of record JAAEAF010006474.1, on the reverse strand, counting down.
ATTGAAAATTTATAGGTTAGTTTACCAAGGAATGATGATGATGTTCTCAAATACAGGAGTTTTAGAAAAAGATATGTCTTGGACTGCAGAGAACAATGAGAAAATCACTTATATTGAGGTAATTGTAACTTTTGTTTTTCTTTTTTTGTAAACGAAACCATAATTGATTGGAATGTTTTAAGTGATAAACTAATGTTGAATTTTATGTTGCCAACAGATCATCGATCAGGATCAAATGGGCATGGGAGGGTGCGCCAGTATAGTTAGCGGTGGAGTTGGCCAGAACTTTATGAAAGTACACATGATGACACTCAAAAATGGATCATTCAATTTCTTAATCAATATCTATGCTAAATAAATTATAATCTGTAATAATTATTGTTTGGAAATAAACACGTTGATTGAATATTTTGTGGTTATATTATTTTGTAACCTATATTATTTGTGACATTGAATACTATTTGTCGTATTATGATGTAAATGAGAAAGTCATGAATATAATTCTAGGTACAAATCTAATCATTGAAGCTAACTATGTGCAAAATATAATTGGAATTAGCTACGCGACAAAAAAGGACAAATCAAATCTATAAGAATAACCTATATTTCAACACAATACAAATCCCTAAGCTTTGTGAGTAAGCACCCCTGATTAATACCAATGCTATAAAAATTATGATGAAATAAATCAATTTGATGTAAACATGAGAAAAACAAAAATCAGTCTTTTCTATCAAGTCTCATCATCTGATTGATAAATTTATTTAAAACAAGAAATCTTTACTGAATATTAAGTTATCCTTAACTCCTACCAGCTAGAGAAACCGTACAGTTCCATACTTGATTTAGAGGAAAACTTCACGCCGTTGGTCTAGTGGAAAGCGCACTTGTCTACGGTACAATATTTTTTTCTCCCCCTCTCTCTCCCACTCACACACACACTCACCAATGTTTAAACCATGTTTGGTCTATTTTGTGTGCACATACACATTCAAAAAGTGCACTTCCGGTGTTTATTAAAGACACAATTTCGTAAATTTGATTGCGATCGCAACACTTCATCTTTATAGAGTAAGGGATTGTTAAAAGATGAAGTTTTGAAACTGGCAATTGTAAAACTAATGTACATGTTTATTAGAGCCAAATTCTAATTTCCGCCAGGTTTCAAACTGGTGAAAAGGATGTGCACATTCATTTATTTCGGCTTCAATAAATGTGCATGAATAAATAAACACAATTTTGAATCAAACTAAATCATTTTACGAGAAATTAAACCTTCATGAAAGTTTTGCCAAATTAACGTTTGTAAAATTAAGAGTCTCTGGAGTAAAGGTTTACTTTTATGGAAAAATGTCTTGTGGGATTATTAAATAATAAATTCAGAAAAAAAGTTTAATTTGTCTGAAAAAATGCCCTATAGTGTTAAATTATTTAGTGATATGAGTGTTATCGATTCAAGGAAAATTTTACCTTATTATTTATGAGATGCTGGTCAAAGTTTTGTTAAGTTCTTCACTGTATAGTAAAACTTAACTGGACATTTTCTTCTGAACTTTTTAAGATATATAAGATTCATTAAGTTTTCAAAATCTCAAGTTTACTAATAATTTTATTTAAAACTTTATAACTTTTATATAAATTTACAATAGATTATGTACTTGTATTTTCTTCTGCGGCTTATACAAAGAAGATAAGCGTCTCTGTGCAACATAAAACTTCCCAAAATCTTCTGCGCAAACACAATGTACCAAAAACCCAAAAACTGAGTACCTGAGATATTTCTCTGTTTCACAATAGATACTTATCCTCGAGATTTCTATAATTATATATTGATTACTTCTTATAGTCCCATTTAGGGCGACTTTCCGGACGATCTATAACAACACACCATATATAAAGCAATGCGAGTAGATATCCTTAAAAGTTTTTTCTACACCACGACTTCCGCTTTTCAGCCATTCAGACTTGTCGCCTGATCAAATGGTGCTAGATGTTTTTGGAAGTAATCGTGACCCGCTAGCAATCTGAAAAATGCCATGGAGGCTCTGCGGAAGAGCTTAGGTGGGATTCGAAGGTTCTGTGTCAACAACGGGGCCCATCGTTTTCCCGCGACCTACTGACGGAATATCTTGTGTAGACCTCTATTCAATGTGTGTAGAACAGACGGCTGTTGTAATCACGCGACCTTACCTGCAGCTTGTCTGTCTCATCATTTCTAAAAAAGGCGTGGCGATGGACCTATTGCAGCATTATTTTAGCTTCTCCTCAAGTTTTGAGCTCATAAATCTCAACCCGGCAGAGAAGAACGACCTGCAAGCCATGGGAGGAATTAGAGACCTTCGTCATCGGCGCTTGCAAGTCTCCCAGGATCACAATATGCGCGTCCGATTTGACTCAGACTTCATTAAAGAGAAGCATAATTTGCTACCACTCGCCATCAAAATTTAAAGCAATTCTCCCCACAGGGCATGAAAGCTGAAAATCCCCACAATATACTCCAGCGGCCGTGTTTTAGTTGGGCCCAGAGAGACGAAACATCAGTGTGTACCCGTAGCCATGATGATTGGGGGTAGCGTCTTAAAGCTGACCGTCTGGCACATATTCAACCGGTGTCCCCAAAATGGAGAGGTGGTTGGAGGGACGGTTATATCTAGCCATTCGCTAGGTGAAGCTCCCACGATGCCTTATTTTTTTCGCCGTTATAGTGAAGTACGTCTGGGTTACATGTTTGGTGAATAGTGTTGGTACATTCCCAGTAGCCAATGCCCAGGCGCTTCAAGCGCTCATATAAACCTAACATTGTAGCTGGATCTTCATTGCGAAATTCGGCACCCTATTATGTACAGTTGAATACTGTATGTGTATAGTTGGTATATCATATTTGAAGAAAATCTGTAAAGTCATGTTCAATATATTGTGGAAAACTAAGAAATATCTACTCACTAGAAATAAGACTGAGTCTGTTGGTTAAGATTCTCTAGTACAAGTTCTCTAAGGGAAACTGAATTTGGAAACTATGGTATTGAGTACAATTAGGACGTTAATCGTTTAAATGTGCATAGAAGAGGACTAAGAATACTTTCTTAAGGAACATGGACAGAAATCAGAGGATGATATTAGAAAAAATAATTGACTTGGAAGAACTCAATCGGGTAAGATTAACGAATGAGGTAATTTGCCTGAGATAAGGTGCTTCCATAACAAGCACCAATGAGATGAGAAAACGGGGTAATTTTATTAAGTTTCTATTTTTATTTCTTAATGGAAAATAAATAATGTTTATTACAAATATGTGCATAAGATTATGCAAACATAATTACGTAAATTTGAGAATACTTAATGTAAAATTATCTTCTCTTTATACAATACTTAATTAAATAAATTCTATAAATAACTAAAATTTTCAGCACATTTAAAATCCAAGATAAAAAAAATTAAATAATTACCATTATCAAATCAGTAAACAATATAATAAAGGAAATAATGAGAATAAGGGAAATAAATGAGAATGAGCAAATACTTTTAATATTATACATTAAACACCAAAAACATTATAAACTACTGCGAATATCACTTAAGTAGCTCTTGAGATTAAATATGTAGATACAGGATTTAGTTTAAAAGGTGAACTGGTCAGTGGGAATAGCATTCAGAAATCTATCTGAAAGTTCTTACAAACATGTACACTAAAATTTTTAGTATTCTGTTCGTCGTGTCCGCTGTAGCGGCAATGGCCCCACCAGACTGCATCATGGGCTAGAATCATTCGATAAAAGAAGGCATGAGGATGAATGGAGACAGGTAAGAAAATTTATTTTTCAAAGATTAAAATAAATGCAATCATTGATTTCCTTTTTTTAAAAATAGAATTTGATTGAAAATTTATAGGTTAGTTTACCAATGAATGATGATGATGTTCTCAAATACAGGAGTTTTAGAAAAAGATATGTCTTGGACTGCAAAGAACAATGAGAAAATCACTTATATTGAGGTGATTGTAACTTTTGTTTTTCTTTTTTTGTAAACGAAACCATAATTTGATTGGAATGTTTTAAGTGATAAACTAATGTTGAATTTTATGTTGCCAACAGATCATCGATCAGGATCAAATGGGCATGGGAGGGTGCGCCAGTATAGTTAGCGGTGGAATTGGCCAGAACTTTATGAAAGTACACATGATGACACGCAAAAATGGATCATTCAATTTCTTAATCAATATCTATGCTAAATAATAATAATCTGTAGTAATTATTGTTTGGAAATAAACATGATGATTCTTGAATATTTTGTGATGATATTATTTTGTAACCATAGTGTGGTCTGCATAGATTTCTCTATAATTGATAGTAGGTAGAAGAGAGGCAAATTTAAATCCTATATAATTATCTAATCCTATAAATGATCTATCATTTCCTATAAATTATCTAATAGGAGTAAGAGAAAGTCGTGTGCCTGTGTGTTTCACATCAGATTTTTTTCAATGTTTTTAATTACATTTAAATGATGCTGCAAATTGAAGCAGATTTTCACGAACAAATCTCAGATAGTTTGAATATCTTTAAACATTTGTAATTTATCATCTTCATATAATAAGCAAAGATCAATCTATTGAGCAGTAGGAATAAATTTCCTTTTCATTTAATAATTTTTTTTGTAATGGTTAGACATCTAGAAATTCTACTGCATTTTTTCAAATGCTTGTAGCTTAAGTCAGACTGAAAAGTGAGTGATTGCCCAGCTATATGCTTGATCATGTAGATCACCAAAGAAACACAAATATTTAGTATTGAACGTTGATACGATTTCCTTTCACTAGAATTTCAACAAGCAATTCAGGAACTCAACTACAATATATGTTTCTGAGACATTTTACTGGTAGCCTGCTTCATTTTGTGGTCATCGACCGGTTTCAGGCGTTCGCCCATCTTCAGGATCCGTTTTTCAGACTGTGAAAACACAGACTTGCACAGAGCAAATTCAGTTTTACACAGTGACTGGTGTTTTTAACCGTATTTAAAACTAAACTCTTAAACTAGGTCAAGGAGTATGGTCAGCTGCGTGGGAAAACACGTGTTTGGTTGTTAAAAGGCAAATTTTCCTTACAATGGAAACACCACGTGAGGGTCTAGTCTTTAAACTCTAATGTTGGAGGGAGATTTACTTTACAATTAACTAGTCAAAATAAAACATAAAATGTAAAAAAAAATTAAAAATTAAATTAGATAATGATTTAAACTAGCATAATTTAAAATTAAGCGATTTTTATAATTAAGTTTTTTTATAGTTATGCTTTTCAGTCAATATTTCACTTTTTACACAACATTCATATACGGCATCCACGCACGCATGTATGTAGACGATTTATCGACTGATCTCGGAGTAGCGGAGTAATCGATGGTGGGCAGAAAGGAGGAACAGAGAGGTTATAAGGTTCTAAAGGAGAATAACAGTGTTTATTTTTTGGATACTTAAAAGGTGACTCTGTTTTTTTGTTTTGTTTGAACTAGTTAATGGTGTTATTATTATTGGTGTAAATAAGTTGTTATCATTCTGTTGGTAAAAGCATTTATTAGTTTCATTAAACGTTCTTCAATTCAGCTTGGGTTGTAATTATTTGAAGCCTTTGAACATTTCATTATTTTTATTTTAATCATTTCCTACATGTATACCTAAATTTGGTTTCTTATAATTAAGTTTTTTATATATTATGCATTCCTCTCAATATTTCACACAATATGCATTCACACAACATTCACATATGCCACCTACGCACGCATGTGGATGGTTTCTCTTAATTAAGTGTTTATAATTATGCATTCCCCTCTTATTTCATCCTGTAAGGAAAATTTGTTTCCATCTGTTACTCTTGTTTCCATTGTAAGGAAAATTAGCCCTTTAACACCCAAACACGTGTTTTCCCACCCAGCTGACCATACTCCTTGACCTACTTTAGAGTTTAGTTTTAAATACAGTTAAAAACACCACTCAGTTTGTAAAAATTGAATTTGCTCTATGCAAGTCCGTGTTGTCACACTGTCTGAAAAACCATCTTGAAGATGGGCAAACGCCCGAAACCGGTCGATGACCACAAAATGAAGCAGGCTACCACGGAAAATGTCTCTGATGCTTTCCAGCTCTGCGGTACCAACCACCACTACAACAATATATGTTTGTTTGGATAAATAACTTATTTATTAGAAAAATTATAACTTATTTATTAAATCAATGAATTTGAAAGGAAAATGTGTTAGTTAATATTCTCGGTAAAACTATTTTGGTCGAAACTTCGTATACAGTCCTCATATACTTCAAAAAACAGAATTTCTGAATTTGTAATTACTCTGGATTTCCTGTGTATAGTTGTATAAGGGTCTTCGATGGCTCTTCAAATTGGGTGGTAAGTTATTATACCTAAACTTTGCACCCTGGCTAGACAGAAAAATAGAACGAACCCTATGTGTTATTCTCTATCCTTCGGAGATGTTTTTCATTGTCTGGCTCTTTGTTCTATTCTTACAGAAATTTGCCATTTTTGGGAGGGTTAAGATCCCAGGTTAAGATATTTTTTGTTTAAATAATAAAAACTGTAGACTACCAATTAATTATTTGCATCAAACATGGAGGTACAGATATGAGCTGATACAATATTTTAATTTTAATTTAATCACTTACATTCTGTGCATGTTCTTTTCTTCTGTACCATAGCTACTTATGTAATTTTTCGGTCACTCATTGTAATCTCTGTTTTTTCTTTTCCTTTCTTTCTCCATTCATGTTGACTATGTAATTCTTTTTTCATCATTTTTTTTCACGTAATGGATTAACGTGACAGATAAATTCCATGCCGTACAATACTTATTATTTTCAAGTGTAATATAATACTATGATTGAATGAAGTATTTATTATATTATTACTATTGTTTTAATTTTGTACTTCAAATACTTGAGGGGGCAGGAACCTGCAAACCCTAATTGGAGGGGGGGAACCTAACTGATTTGTAGGGTACGCCGAACTATACGTGCCGAATCAGCAGACCGATTTTTTGCTTGCAGGTGCTTATGTAGACCTAGTCTACTAATAGTTTCAGCCGCAGTTTTTGGGACAAGACCATCTACTGATATAATCACTAGATATATCGCGACCATCTCCAAGTAATATATTTCTTTTAATTCGAAGGAGAGGTCTTGATATTTCCTTAGTTTTCCCCTCTTGCCTTCAGAACATTTTCGTTGTTAGGGATGGCTACATCGATAATGCAAGCCGTTTATTGGCTTGGTCCAATAGTATATCCGGTTTATTCTAGACTACCAATAGATTTTGATTTGCCCTATTGCAGGAACGAAGGGGGAGAATATTTACAGTAAGCCGGCGTGTCCGATTAGAAAGAAAATTTTTCCAGCAAGGCTATATAAATTATTTTGGCTACATTGTTATGTCGCTCTAAATACTCTTTCGGAGCTAGAACAGAGCAACCGGTCATAATATGCTGAATACTTTCTATCATCGTCTGACATAGCCAGCACCTGTCATCAATATTCTCTCCTATAATGTGTTTCCTATAGGCATTAGTGGCAATCACTAGGTCTTGTATTGCCTGGACAAAAACCTCCGTTCCAGGATATAGAGCGCCAATGCTTAGACATTTGGTGGATGCTTCAGTGTCTATATGGGAGTACGATATCCTCCATGAAGTTGCTTTTCTGCCCATTCCTGCTTAAGATCCTGAAGCATATCCGATGCATCCTCTTCTGAGCCTGAATGGTTAAAGGCTATGTACCCGTAATCAAGAAAATAAACTTTTCTTTATTATAGCTCGTCCCGTCCTTTAAAGTAATTTTTCAATTTGGACTCTTGCCGCCTGCATAGGCACTCGATATTTGTAAGGCCTCTCCCACCAATTGCGAGGGGAAAGCACAGTCTTGCGACTGAAGCTCTTGGGTGTTGCATTCTGTGGGCAGACATACTTGTACGAACATATCGATCGAGTTGTTCCAGCTTTGTTATCGACCATTTCAGTATGCCGAAGCTATACATAAGAGATGGTACCGCCCATACATTTAACGCTTTGATGCATTCTTTGGCGTTTAGTTTAGATTTTATGACCCTTCGTTTAAACTCTTTTCTTACCTTCTCTTGAGCATGATAGTTTGAGATTCTAAAGCACTGATGAAATCTAAGGTTTTGTAAGTAGAGGATACCTCTAGCTCAGTTATGACCATATCAGAAACAAAAAATCCTTCTGGATTGTTGAAACCGTAGTTGGTTTCTCCCGGGCGACATGCAGCACAGCGCACTTCTCTATTCCAAGTTCCATTCTTATTAAATTGTTGAATGCGGCCACTTACGTCGATATACTCTGAAGTTGCTCTGGCAAATTTGCATATATTTTCAGATCATCCATGTAGAGGCCCTGGGACAGATGCGGTCCGCGAGTTACTTCCAAGAGATATCCATAGGAGGATTGCTGAAGCATGACACTCAGAGGATTCAAAGACAAGCAGAACCAAAGGGAGCTGAGAGTATTTCCCTGATAAATTCCTCTTTTTATACTTAAGCTTCCGATCTCAACACTTTCCTTTCCTGATCGAAATCTCAGTGAAACTTTCTATGTTTCCATGACCAGCTTTAGGAATTCAATAATGTTCCTATTAGCTTTGTATAGGGAAAGTACCTGGGTTAGCCAACTATGAGGCACTGAACCAAATGCCTTGGCATAATCAATCCAAGCCACCGATGCATTCTGTGCTTGCTAGAAGATTGTCCTGCTATGAATGTGTCCAAGACTAACAGTTCTTTGCAACCTCTTGCATTTTGTTTTTACAGCCTAGCTGCACAGGCGCCATAATGTTATTTGATATGAGATGGTTTCCTATTCTATTTCCTATGATCGATGTAAGGATCTTATAGACACCATCTACACAAGATGTGGGTCTATAGTCGTTTGGCTCAAGCTGTCCACTTTTCTTTGGAATCATGGACGTTATTCCTTCAGCAAATTTATTTGGTGGGATTTATTAGGCTTACTTTCAGCTAGAATATATCATCCAAGCAGCTGGCTAGACAATTATGAATGCTTGAAAATTTTTTCAGCCAATAATTCTGAATTCTGTCAGGGCCAAGCGCTTTCCAGTTCTGCATTTTCTTTAATGCTCGTACGACATCGACATCTTCTGTCGTTATATTGCATTCAGGCACGCTTGGCACATCTTTAACATTAGCTTCTATCATAGGAATCCAATAAGCCCCCCTATCATGCTCAACAGTTCCTCCTGAATTGATTTCCTATACCTCATGATATCATAGGTTGGAGGGTGCTGTACCTATCTTGGTCTTTATTGCAATAGAGTTTCCTGAAAAACAAGCGCTTATTTTTTCGGAACACAGATGTTTCCATTCTTCGCTTCATTGAGTCCACATATCGACGGCGAAGGTTAGTCAATATTGCAAGTGTGCTTCCATTTGTCCATATGCAGTTCGAGGGTCTCCGTGAATTTCACTTCTTCCACTAGCCCAATATGTACCACAATTAGTTTATCAATTTTTATTTTAAGTTTATTAGAGGCATTTTCAGTCTTATTCAAAAAGTTATTTACAACACCAATTCGTTTTCTTAGCTCTTCAATTTCTATATATCGAGCCTCACTTTCCATTTTGGTTCCTTGTTAAAATCTTGCTTGGACCCTGATTTGTCAATCATTTTCGTTGTCTTTTACAAATCTAGTTGGGGAAGCCTATCTCCCCAAGCTTTAGTCCGCAGGATAGCTACACCTGTGTATTCTAATTCGGGGTTTGTTTTCGGGTTTACTCCCTTAAGAGGTTGTCTTACAAGATTACCGAGGCCTCCTTCCCGATTTCGGACGCAGTTTAACGTTTATTATTATTATTATTGTTATTATCATTACTTGTCTAAAGGAACAGTGACATTATAAAACAGAATCGTAATCTTCGTCAGGGTGTAAGAGAAAGATTTTTCAACGATAATTTTGATTCATCATTTTATATGGAGAATACTTCTTGTGGTAGACCGACAGAAGTAGGAGGATATTAAAAAAAGGAGACTAGAGAAAATAATTGAAATTATCATTTTCTCTTTTCAAAGTGCTAAGATAATCGTATTCCATTATTAATGAAACTTTTAAATACATTTTTTACCAAACATAAACAAATTATATAATTGTAAGTATCGAATTAAGAAAAAATATGATAAATAAAATAGATGGTCAAGAATATTTTTTGTTTTAATTATAAATTACTGTGAAGATCAGCTAAGTAGCTCTTGAGATTAAATATGTAGATATAGGATTTAGTATAAAAGGTGAACTGGGCAGTGGGAACAGCATTCAGAGATCTATCTGAAAGTTCTTACAACATGTACACTAAAATTTTTAGTATTCTGTTCGCAGTGTCCGCTGTAGCGGCAATGGCCCCACCGGACTGCATCATGGGCCAGAACCATTCAATAAAAGAAGGCACCAGGATGAATGGAGACAGGTAAGAAAATTTATTTTTCAAAGATTAAAATAAATGCAATCATTGATTTCCTTTTTTTATAAATAGAATTTGATTGAAAATGTATAGGTTAGTTTACCAAGGAATGATGATGATGTTCTCAAATACAGGAGTTATAGAAAAAGATATGTCTTGGACTGCAGAGAACAATGAGAAAATCACTTATATTGAGGTAATTGTAACTTTTGATTTTCTTTTTTTGTAAACGAAACCATAATTTGATTGGAATGTTTTAAGTGATAAACTAATGTTGAATTTTATGTTGCCAACAGATCATCGATCAGGATCAAATGGGCATGGGAGGGTGCGCCAGTATAGTTAGCGGTGGAGTTGGCCAGAACTTTATGAAAGTACACATGATGACACGCAAAAATGGATCATTCAATTTCTTAATCAATATCTATGCTAAATAATTATAATCTGTATTAATTATTGTTTTGAAATAAACACGTTGATTGAATATTTTGTGGTTATATTATTTTCTGCCTTAATATAGGTCTGTATTTCTGTCCAATTTAGGCCAGCTACAAAACGGACAAATTTAAACCCCATTTTATGCAATATTTTTATTTGAAGTATTTAGAATGTAGACGGGATTAGCACAAATAAAATTCTAAAAAATTAGTTTTATGATAGGTAATAATTGCTGCACTTTGGAAGTTAATAAGAGATAAAAATTAATAGAAGTTAAACAAATTCTAAGCTGGGTTAAAGAATTGAAAGGTAATGAATAATTACCCTCCAACTCTCCCACGCTGAGGTAACAAATCTTGGGAAGTCTATTAGGATCCATGTTTAATAAAGAAAGCCACCAACCAAGCATTCTCTGAAGAATTCTAACCTTAATGTGTAAACGGCCTGACTCAACTCTCACATCGGAATTTGGAGTTTTTTGAGGAAGCCTCAACTGAGTTTTGATAGAATATAAGAATATAAGTTTAGCTCTTTCTAAATAATCAGCCTTCTGTCCAGCCCAGGTTTCCGCCAAATACAAGAGTGCACTTTCCACGATAGTCTCGTATAGGGTATATTTAAGGCCCTTGATTCCACTTTTGAAAATCCGATAGTATTATTTAGAGCGTTATTAGCTGAAACGAATTTGGAAAAAAAGAAATTTTTCACAGCTTCTGAGGCAGGCGGAAGAGCCAAGAGCTATCACTAGATAAACATGACTTCCCACGATAGCAATTTTGCTGTTATTATAAATAAAATTTTTATATGCAGTACGATGCCCTCCCTTATGGTATGACACCATTGTTATGTACCATATGTTATGGTACCATACCATACCATTTGCTCTTCCGGTTTTGGATGTGTTCACTGTTAATGAGTTTCTTGAACAATAATCATCTATAAAATTAAGGTTCACTTGGGCTTCAATCTATGAAGAAACAAGTAAAACCGTATCGAACGCGTACATTATGGTTATTAAATCTTCGCAGGAGTTAAGTGGGATCCCACACGCCTTTTTATTATTAAGTAACTAACAAAATCGGAAGTGTATAATGCAAATAATAAAGGGCTCAAAATTTCACCTTGTAATACACCTTCAGATATATCTATTTCTTTTGACTGCTTGGAAACTTGAGCAATGCACATCGTGGTACGTAGTACATGTTTTTAATCATCCTAAACAATTTGCCACATATTCCAGTTTCATTTAATTTTAACCATAATTTGCAATGAGGGACAGGTCGAAGGCCCTTTGAAAATCTATAAATACTGCAAATAATTTCCTACATTTTAACCTTACTTGTATATTAATTGCTGATATTAAAGTGAACACAGCATCTCTGCATCCACGCGACCTCCAGAATCCTATTTGCTCTTCCGAATGAGATTATTTTCCTCTACCAAATTTACTAGTCTATTGTATAAAATATAAGTAAAAATTTTACATATGGAATTTAAAATAGCCATACCGCGGGTTCAGAGGGTTCTGAGGTCTCCTTTTTTTATACAACATTCGCATTTTTAGTTTTATCCATGCGCGAGGAAACTGTTCTTCATTCCAAATTCTATTGAAGAGATTTAAGAGATAATGGGTCCAGGGAGCCGGAAGGTACTTAAAACATTCATTCAGGACATTATCATAACCAACGGCTATTTTATTTTTGCAATTACGAATACTCTGTAATACTTCATCCAGTGTGAAGTCAGCATCAAGGGGGGGGATGAAAATGTTGAAAGAAGGTTATCTGAGTGAGAGGTTGAATAGGCATTAAATCAATATAAAACTTTTTCCATTCAAACAATGGGATAGGCGAGTTTTCAATTTTTCTAAAAATCTTCACTTCAATTTTCACTTTTTAAAAATCTTATTAGTTACTTTTTTTTAGACATTAATATTAGAGAATCAGACATTGCCGGCAATATGGATTGATAAAAATTACTATTAAGATCATCTGTTGATTCACTATTATAATGTATGAACGGGTTATTTTCTAATAATATGTAAAAATTTTCTAAACCATTTATATCAGTGAAATGTCCATATAGTTATTCACATTGCACATATCATCACTGAAGTTTTAGTGAACAGCCTAAATGGTCAGAGAAATCGGACAAATTAACCACTTCTAAATCATTAATTATATTTAATGTATGCACATTCCCACAAATACGATCCGGGATGCTACACCCATTTTTAGATATATAAGTGAAGTGCGCCGGAATGTCACTCCGAGTTCTGCCGTTACAGACAAATAGTCCATAACTTTCCAATATATCACTAAACTATGACCTCTAGAGTTAATTTCAGTATCATGAGAATGCCTTTCAGGAAATAGCTGAGTTTCCTCAGATAAATTGTCATCTATAGGGAAGGAGTTAAGAGTTCCAATACGGGAATTAAAATCACCCCCTAATATTACATAGGAAGGAATGTGTAACGTTAGTATGTCATAAAGTTAGTCAGAAAGTAACTGTAGATATTGATGACCAACCTGGGTAGGTTCCATATAAACAGAAAAAGGATGACAGGAAGTTCTTGAAACAGTAAGTTGATGCACATCTTCCCCATTAAACTTAACTGGGTAATGATTTTTTATGACATAGAAATGACAATCGTCCAAACGTAATTGACCACCCAAACATAACGAGACAATTTTTTTGAAATATTCGTTAAATGAAGAGTTGATTACGGACTCCCACGTCCGTGGATAATGAGTTGTTATTGAAACAATCAATCAAACTATATTTATTTATTTTTTTAAACAGTTGATCGTCTCAGCTATTCTGAGTTCCGTAGTACTGAGAATAATCCTTAAAGTTGTGGTGTTGTGTATTTATGTGTGCGACAATATAACCGTAAAACAAAGAAAAATTACGGGAAGTTCAAACTTGATTTCTGTTTAGGCCACATTATGGATTCCGACCTGAATGTTTTGGATCTAAAATCCATCAACCGGAAACGCAGCATTACTAAGTGCATTTTTTTCTTCAATTTTTTCATGAAACTTCATCAGCTAATTTACACACGTATATATATACTTTATGTCTCAAAAATTCATTATTCTTTCTCTGGACAAGCACATTCAAGAAAGGAAACTTACCATTCTCCACAATCTCCATTGTGAAATTTATATCTGGATGTTTCTTGTTTAGGACATTACGGCAGCGGA
>JAAEAF010006473.1:0-18546 GCA_011037195.1 Triatoma infestans | reverse complement strand
AATAGCTGAAAACAATGGGTACAATACAAACATCGTTAATAAACTCCTCAAAAACGAACCACACCACCGAAATAGGACTGACAAAAAAAACAGCAGACAAATTCGCCACATTCACATATATTGGAAGCCACACGTACAAACTCACAAATTTTTTCAAAAAACTAGGCATTAAGACATCCTTCCGGACAAACAACAAATTAGGCAAAAAACTCCGCACTCGTACCGAGTTCACTGACGTGTATGACAACAGTGGGGTCTACGAGTTGAAGTGCCCGGACTGTGACAACATTTACGTGGGGCAGACCGGCAGAAAAATCAACGAACGATTTACCGAACACATCAGATCATACAAATACAACAAAGTTGACTCAAATTACGCCAATCACCTAAAAACTAACAAACACAAACCCGATGACATAACGACCACGATGAAACTAATACACTCTGGCCACAAAGGACGACGACTTGACATAGTAGAACACTCGAAATATATAAGCGAAAAACACAAAACTTAATAAATGAACAGACAAAACTTGTTAGTGAACCATTATTCAGAACACTCTTCCCACAATAGCAACAGAAACACAATTACACACGCAACAAATAGTTCTTAAATAGATTTTAAGGTTAGGTTTAGTTTTAAATCTACTATGTACATATAACTTTACTAGTTTACATATATATATATTTAAAAAAAAAAAAAAGGTGCGTATTTGGATGATGTATGTGAGTGATGATGTGACATGGTTTGTGGGATGCATAATAAAAAACTTAATTATATAAGAAAACATAATTAGGTATACATGCTTGCGAGGATGTGAGGGCTGCGTGAAAAAGTGAAAGAGTGACCTGGAGTTTCTTAATTCTTTGGAACTGGAAAACTTAACTTAATTATATAAAAAATCGTTCAGTTTTAAACGAATGAATGAATTTTAAAATGTTAGTTTAATCGTTGTTTAATTTTATTTAGATTTATTTTGTGTATCTTATTTTTTATTTTTTATTTTTTGTATATTCTTAATATGTTGGTTAGTTAATTGTAAAGTAAGTCTCCCTCCAACAACAGAGTTTAAACATTAGACCCCCGCGTCCACTGTAAGAAAAGAATTTGCCCTTTAACAACCCAAACACGTGTTTTCCCACCCATCTGGCCACATACATCCCTTTACCTAGTTTAAGAGTTTAGTATTTTAAACATACACCTCAGTTAGTGTGAAACTAAGTCTCTGTACGAGTCTGTGTTGGCACACTGTCTGAAAAGCGCATCCTGAAGATGGGCGAACGCCCGAAACCGGTCGATGACCACAAAATGAAGCAGGCTACCACGGAAAATGTCTCTGATGCTTTCCAGCTCTGCGGAACCAACCACCACAACAAATATCAATAAGAGATTAAAAAAGTCTAATAAGTTCTCCAGTGTACAGTATCAAGTAGTTGCCTACGGCCAACGTTCACGTGAGTCGCTCTCTCAAACTTAATTCCTACTCTACAATACTCCTAAGTAAGTAAAACGTGGATTTACTCACTCACAAATTGTAAATTGTAAATGAAACAATTATAAGTAGTGCGTCTCTAAATTTTCTTCAACCCCTGTCATCAATATACCAATTCCCATCGTTTTAAATTCGCAAAAAGTATTATTACAGGTAAATATGAATTATGTTCGTAATGATTATAAATTAGTGATCAGATATGCATTTTTTCCCTGATAGATTGCTTCATATTATTGTGGGCATGTATTAGGGGCTAACCGAACTTCGGAATGTTTGAGGTGGAGCTTGATATTTTACTAGTATATAAATCAGTGCAAGATACACTAATGTTTATTATTACTTTTCTCATACACGATTTTTACATTCTTCTAGATCCCAATTTTTCCAAAATTTAGTTTTTATCAAAATATTTTTGATGCTTGAAAATGATGTATTCAAAAAAGTTGCTTATAAGCATTAAGTATTTATAATAGAATTAATTTAAGCAAAAATTAAAGAGCTATGAGTATTGTGGGAACTATCCTAGGTAAAAAGGTTCAACAGCGACACTACAGATGTAAAAGCTTTAAAAAGTGTCTTTTTTACCAAAGTAATTCAATTTTCTTAATTTTTCATTTTAAGTTCATAATCATCTCCTGATGTCGAATTTGGAAATGAAAATTTTGAGATTATAGTTAACTATTTATATTTTAAATGAGTTAACAAAATAATAGATTATAAAAGTGGCTTTTTATTTCCAGAATTGCCTATGACCAGAAAGTGGTGAATGGAATTTTTTTTAGCAATAATCCAATAAAATACCATTTAAATTATAATAAATTTTGTATTCTTTTACTTAAATAGAAATTGAAACTTCTTTATTATAATAAAAAAAGGACATACAAGCATTGGTATGCAATAATGACAATGAAATATATCTTAAGATTGTAAGACATATAGTTAATAATATTAAAGGAGATTTTATATCAGACGTAACGAGCGTATTCTGTAATATAAAGCCCCTGAGGGTATTAATTCGTTATTATTATTTAGTAAAGTTATGAATAAATTAACATAATTAGAGATTTCACTTCGAAACTTATTATTATATTATCTAAATGTGAGTACTATATAAGGACATAGTTTCGACTATATAGGTCCCCAATGATGCAGGGACACAGGGAATTTGAAAAATATTTATTTTCTTTATTTCAACCGGATCAATTATAATAAATAAAATAAGAATTTAAAGCTTGGCCTATGAAGATATTAGAGGGAAGCTTCCTCGGGTCCTAAAGAGTGCCAAATTCACAGTTGTCAAATCTTAAATTTTGTTTAACATTTTTGTTTGCTGTTCTTTTGAATATCAGGAAACCATTTCTGACAGTTTTTTTATATTTTTCTTAGTACTAAAAAAGACTTTTAATGAGCATAGAATCCTAAAATTGAGTTTCATCGGAAAACATGTTTCAGTATGAAAAAGTGATTTTTAGCGATTAGTCTTTGAGTTTATGTGGCTGTTTGAACAAAACAAAATAATATCAAAACGGGAATCACAGGAAATTCCAAGATAATATTCACAATATGAATCACCACTAGATCAGGACAAGAAGATTTAATCAAAATCCATTTATCTAAAATGCCACTTTGGAATGAATTATTCCATTTTTCTAGGAAACAGTTCGAATGATTTAAATATGTATACTAACTACAAATTTATAACAGAGATTTTTTCCATGATAACGTGCTTCATTTTCTGGTCAACAACCAATTTCAAGCATTCCGCCCATCATCAGCATGTTTTAATAAAACAATATGATAACACATACTGCACAAAGCAAAATATCAGTTTATACATTGGTAGTTTTGCTCTGTGTAAGTCTGTGTTATCACATTGTTTATCGAGACAGTTTGATGGGGGGAGAACACTTGAAAACGAGCGATGACCATAAAATGAAGCAGGCTATCACGGAAAATATCTCTCTGATGCTTTCCAACTCGGCGGACTCAACCACAATAATTACAAATTTTTAGGGTTATCACTTTTATTTTGCCCATTTTCTTCTGGGAAATACTTAATTTTAGAAGGTTTCTGGGAAGATATAATCTTGAATGACCTCTAACATTACACTCTAAATGTTGATATAATCTACTGTTCAACCTTCAATATCATTTTAAAGACTATTAAGACGTTGATAAAATTCTGATTTGAAGAAAATACGTCTTTACTGCATGATTTATAGTGGAAGAACGAAATGGAAAAATAATAGTTTTGGAAAAAAGTTAAGTAAAATAAATTTGTGAAAATTAGCTAGTTCAAATAGTGTATTTTAGTGATGGGATAGAGCCAGGTACTACAATCTAGGTCAATGCAAACCAAGAGATAAAAGGCAAGAAACAGTTAGGGTAAAACAATAAAACTCCCTCCAGACATACCAGCATTATTTGAAATGATTTGAACGAACAATTAGAAGACATTCTTTCAACTTAGTCTGTGGTAGACATTCAAGTCAGAACACTTGCTTCAGGAATCGCTCTCTTAAACTCAGTGCCAGTGATAGTGATTTGCCTTTATTCTAGATAAACATCTGATTTATTAAGATATAGTTGTAATATTGTAAAGTACTTAAATTTGCTTAGAGAATAATATATTTATTTTAAAATACAGTGGTGCTCTCTTGATTATTACTAATACTTCCCTCTTAAACATATATACTTACAAGCCCCTTTATTAAACCGCTCATGCTATAACACAACATCACACCAAATACATTTCAGATTATTACGTGGATTGTATATAAATAAATTTTCTGATAGAATCGCCTTTTGGTTAATTCGTTTAGGAAGATGATGATTGAATATATTATGAATGGTTGATTCGACAGCATCAGACGATTCATGACGATAATGGGAATGTTTGGATTCGTGGAAAGATAGTGCGATAAATAGATCTGCATTGTAAATAGAACATATTAATAAGAAAATACGGGGGGGAAAATAACTAGTTTTTGCGAATAACCAAGCCTAACAAAATCTAAAACGTTAATGCTAATTGCCCATAGCATGCAAACAGTGCATATAAATCTGCAAAGGTAGTTTGATGGAGCGATAGGAGTTTAAGGAAGACCATAAAAAATTCTCTCTTCTCTCGACAAAACACACGCACGCAATCCTCTTTCTGCATATTCTTCTGTTGCACTCATTACTCTAGGCACATAATGTTGGCATCCAAGGTTTTATTTCCAACAAAAAACCCCATCAAACCTGTCAATATTGCCACATAACATATAGAAACCATTTTTGAACAGGCTAGATATTAAAATTATGGTTAATCATCTTATTACACTCCATTAGACGCAGGTACAACCCTCAGAATATTCTATGAAGTCAAGTAATCAAAGTTTATCTTTCATTGAAGTAATTGAATATAATAATTATATAAAAAAAAGATACAATATAATCAACTTAAAGTAAATTTTTTACTTAATATCAAAGAATGAAAGTTAGAAGTGTATGGGAATCTAGTGAATGCTACTTCGCATGATGTTGGTAACAATTTATATTAACTAGTATGGAGTGCGATGACTATGGCATCAATACTCAGGCTACATACATACACACACATATAGAACCGGGAAACGCAGACCTACTATAAAATCTCATATTTATTTTTATTGATATCTCTCGCTCTGTTACACACACACACTTTCTCTCTCTCCCGTTAAATTCTAAAGAGAAGGTTAAAAAAAAAAACATTTTTAACCCTCATAAAATAGTATATTTCTTTAACTTCTATTTGTAATAGCGACGTATGAAACTGGTCTAGAAAATACTGGCAATAAACTCTCATATTGGCTCTTCTACTTCTGCTAAATGCTACTTTAATAAACCGGTCGTTATTACCATGGTGTACCAAACATGTTCAGTTACTTTACTAATAGTTGTTACATTTATTTATTTGCATATTATAAAAATAGTACCATTTCTATTTGATCTATTCAACTTTAATTGGCATTTATTATTTTTGTAGATCTATAATAAAAAAATTACAATAGATATCTTAGCTAAGTTAAAAATCAATAATTTATATTCCAGTAATCTATAAAAAAAAAAAAATAGTATTTATAACAATTTTATGACCGAATGAAGTAGGAATTAGGTGTTGTCATTAGCAATTAGCACAGTAAATCAAAGATTAAATAAAATGGATAGGAATAAAGTAAAATACCCATGAAGTATGTGAAGATTATGTAGATTGTGAAGATTATATTGGATTGATATGGATTACGTATACAGAATCCTAAAATTTAACAACCCAATTGTTTTTTTTATTATAACTTATAGTATAATGGGAATAAAAAAACAAATGTAAGTGACATTATATCAGACCACAGTTAGAGCGCTGACAAATTCCAGCACGATAAGTTTCACGAATCTACCAAGAGTTTTTTCTTGTAGCATAGCGGCAATTGAATTTTTGCAGTGAAATCATGAAGACCTTGTTGATGTACACATTTGATAAAGCAAAAACCCTAAAGAAAAAAGTCCGGGATAAACAAATTCTGCTGGATCGTTTCGTTAAAAATGTTTCTGGCACATTTTCATGCAACACGTGTAATATTTTGCAATAATTTGGTGCCTCCTTGTGTGCTATCACGTTCACCAGTGATTCCAGTCTGCCTAAATCGAGCTACTAACCGTTGAATGGTCCGAAGCAAGTAGGTTGTGTAGATTGTTTGGTGTACTGTCTTTGAAATGCTCGTATTGCGGCGAACTGCTTAAGAGTATAGAAGTTCATTATAAAGATTTTTTAGTTGTTTCTTAATAAACTGGAGATCCACGTTGTATTCAATATTAGGAAAAAGATATCGTGGGGACAAAATAATAGATTTTCAAATTTTCTCCGACGTTTAGATAAATTTATTGCGTTATGCAAAAGTTACAAAATACATTATGAAACAAAAATAAATAAATCTGAAGAAGTTACTTTAACTGCAAAGAAAGGAAAATCGACAAGTACATATGAAAAACAAAAACTCAGAATGTTAATAATATTGCTGAATCTAGGGTTAAAGAAGTTAAAACAGAATTAAACCAAAATAAACTGTATAAAATTTAAAAAATAATAATCTATTATTTTTTCCTATTTTTCACACCAGTTTTTCGTCCAGCTTCCAATCAGATATCTTGGAAGGAGTTACCATAATTACTATGATTATCAAGGATGCAGTTACATTTTGTATTACATAGTAATATACTTATAAAATCTATGGCCAGGACCGTGGTCGATCCAGTACCACATTAAATCATGACGCGGCAGCCCACATCTCTAATTGGTTTGCTAACGCAACTTATTGCCACTTTTAATAAATATCTATCAATCAGATACTTTATTGCTTTTAAGATAAATATCTTACAGCAAGGGTTGAGTCATTTACACAAAATTATACAAAGAAAATTATAAAATAATACAGTACCAGAAAAGGTAAAATAAAGTACATTCTTCTTATGGCTAATTACAATAAAACAAAAAGAATAAAAAAATTTTAGCTGTAATAAGATCATTGTATCCATTAAAAATAAAGAAAATAGCTAATCAATTTTGAATAAAACTTCTTAACTTTAATGACTTCTGTACATAATGAAAGAGACTGTTAACTTTAGTGTAAGATTCCATTATTAATAATCTAGATAAAGATTCATCATCTAGTGGATATGAGATCTGAATTGAGAGAAGTAACTGCCTAAAGTGATTTAATGTGGGACAAAATAACAGGAAGTGACCTATACTGTCATTACCAGAGTTACATAATGGGCATAACTGATCAGGCTCAAATCTGTATGTTATATAATTAAAATAAATTCTACTAAATTTGTCAGTAGACAATCTTAATTGGGCACAGACCCTTAGCTTATTAATATGGCACTGAAGTGAGAGGTAAGATTCTCCATGTCCCAACGCACGTATATTTCTAAATACACGGTTATATGATTATCAGATTGCCCTAGAAACATCTTTAGATATAAAGTTGTTTTTGAATGACTCCAACAGACTTGGGAGTGAACAGGACAATAGATGAGGATCCTGGGCATGCCAAATGTCATCAGCTCCTATTCCCAATAAGTAAGCTCTGACCATATGGCACCAGTTAAAAGAAATCTTACTATTTTCAAAAAGTTCTAACAATTTACAATAACAAATTTTTGGTAGCCGATCACTAGGCATTAATAGAAGTTTGAGCCACCATTTTAATAATTGTTTAAAAATTCCTAATTTCAAGTGAACTCTTCCTGTCTCTAATCGGACATATGCGTCGGGTGTTGAACGAGGAAGGTATAAAAGTGATTTCAAAAATCTAATCTGTATCCTTTCAACTAATTCTTCATACGGAGCAGCCCAAATCTCAGATCCATACATCAGAACATTTGTGACTAGGCTATCAAAATGATATATCTTGGACTGCCAAGTATCACTCTAGTTAAATTTAGAATATTTAGAACAATAGGTATAGAATGTGAGCTCTTAGAGACAAGATGGGCTGCGGAACGGGCGATTTACCAGATTCCCCACGAAAAGGGAATTCCTAGATAAGTCTTCTGGACATTTAGGGCGGAGTCTTCAAAATAGAAGTCTTTAATATTTGAAAGTTTCCCACTTTTTTTAAAGGGAACAATTACGGTTTTTTTATTATTAACTTTTAGACCATTTTCACGACAGTAATTTTCTATAATTCTTAATTTCTTTTGAACCGCCAGGAATGTCCAACAATAGCAAGATCATTGGCGTATAAAAGCATAAGCAATTCCCGTGAGGGATCAATGCCAACATCCTGAGCCCCGTTACGAGTGAAATACTCCAATAAATTTGCTATAAAAATAATTAATAATATCGAGCTCAAAATTCACCTTGCAGTACGCCGGATGTGACACCGATCTCCCCAGACTGCCCAGAATTACTACTAATGAACATTCTCGCAGAATCGTATGTCTCATTAATAAGTCTAATGGCTTTCGCACTAATACCTAATTTGAACAATTTCAGCCAGAGGAGGTCGTACAGCACAGAGTCGAAGGCGCGTCTGAAGTCAACAAAAACAACATAAAGTTGTCTTTTATTTATTCTAAGCTGTAAATTTATCACGGAAGATAATGTAAAAATTGCGTCAACTCAGCTGCGCCCCGCCCTGAACCCGTACTGCTCCTCAGGAATAACCCCATTAGTCTCCGCCCATTGCGTTAATCTGTTGGATAACATCTGCGTTAATAGTTTAGTCACTTTTAATAAATATGTTTCTAAGCATATCTGAACATATCACTGAAAATTTACTGTTTTTTTTGTCCAGTTTGATCTCAGAAAATAGTTATCAATAAGATATGAATTATATGGCAAATTTCGTCTCGATAAATGGGGAATATTTTTGCTAAATATTATAATGAATTGCAGGCAACAAAAAATCATTAGCAATTCATCCAACTGCTACGTCATTCGCCCACAGTTAGTCTCTCATCTTGTCACATCAAGATCTCCCTACCATAAGCTATTCAATTCACTATCGTAGTAGATCAAGACCCGCCTACCTCAACCCTCAGGATATCTGGAAGTAAAAGTAGGGGACTTTTCAAGAAGCGTATAAATATAAAGGGTAGCTAGACTCAAACATGGAGTCTGTTATTCAGTTTTGTCTTCAAGAAAACACTTGACTGCCAGTTCAGTCTGTCATTTCTTCTCATTCTACCACTCTCTATATCAGTCAGTGCCAAGTCCTTTTCAGTGATTTAACCTTCAATCTTTGCTATTTCAGTTAGTTTCAGTTGTTTTGTATATTGTTCCAATAGGCAAAAAAATAAATAAATAAAAATAAAAGAATAAAGTAATGTAATGCCTATTTTTTTCAGGCGGGCTTCGCGGTCACCTATCAATAGTGTCGTGGACGAAGGAAGATAGCAAACAAACTTTGCTGTTTATTACTTACATTAATAACCAAAAAATTTAAGGCCGATACTAGGAATTGAATCCATTACCAATACAATACATCTCAGCTTTGCGATCCACGCTTCTATAAACATTCATCTAACGTGGCGCCTAATGCTTCATTATAAAAATTGGTTAATATATCGGCTAACAACAAAACTGGTTGCAAGTTATTAAGAACTGTTTAACTAAAGCCATTGTTGCTTTTAAGCAGCCTAAAAAGAATGTTGGCCAGAGAAGAAAAACATAACTGTTCAATGCTATGATAGAGATGTAGTGGAAGAAGAAATGCAAGAAATTATATGTATTTTATTTAAAGAAAATAATCAAAATTATGAGAAAATGCAAGCTCATTCGCTAAAAGGGGTACACGCAGGTAGAAGAGTACAGTTATTGGAAAAGTTGATCAACCTTGATAGCTTTGTACTACCCCCTTCTTCTCACAGGGGAGGAACTGAACGAACAATCAGAAGACATTCCTTCAAAGGAGAGTTTTGTTGTAGACACCAAGGAGAACACATCAGAATTGTACCAGTTTTAAGTTATAACATAAGAGTTTATTCCAGTTAATTTCATTATACTTTAAGCATATTATTGTGATATTTTAAAGTAACTTAATTTCTATTAGAGAATATGTCTATTTTAAATACAGTGATGCTCTCTTGATTATTACTAATACTTCTATCTCAAACATACATACAAGCCCTTTTACTAAACCGATCACGCCACAACAAACTACCACAAATACACAATATCACCAGTTACATTTCAGATAGATAAAGAATTCAGAAAATTGTTTTACTTTATATTTATAAGCAATGGATACAGTGTAATTCAAAGAAAATATCCTAGACAATTATTAATATTTTCCCCCCCTTGGTTTAATTTAATCTAATCAGATTAACCACTAATATACATCAAACATCTAATATATGGACGTAAAATTCTAAAAATGATAGTTTTATTTAACTAGCAATAAACTAATTAAAGACTAAATAATAATCTATATAAAATAATAAATTTAATGAATTTATGCCAATACTACTCTTGTCTTTAATAATAAAAAATTAAATTTATTGTTTTTTTTAAATACTATCAGAAATTTTAATAAAAAAAATAAATCGTCTTAAAAATACTTTAATTTTTGCAGTTTCTCTTTTTTAAAATGTCAAATGCCGCGAAAACTCGATAGGACTTGTTCCCCCCCCTTTTTTTTTCTTTATTCAAAAAATAACCACCTCTCTCTACAAAAATATCTCTTTCTATGCATACAGACAGACTACCTCTTTTTTAATTTTTCGTTACATCTTTTATACTCTCACCAGTTGATTTTTTATATATATTTATAATAACAGAATTTTTTTATTATCCCCATTAAGTTACAATAACCATAAACTTGTTCAATAAAGATATATCCATATTCTTGTTTTTTGTTGTTTTTTTTGTATTTTTTTTATGAATTTTATATCTTCTTCAATCACGTAATTGTGCCACTTTAAATAGAAATGATCCAGTGAAGAATTGATTTCATTTTTTGGATTGGTTCCATTCCCACCCAATTCCCACTACTGTTTTATTCAACAGTTCCGTCTGTTTTGTTAAATTAAAGAATTTATTTGATTTAATTGTACAAAACTTTTCTCTCTCTGACTAATAACAACACTAATACAAGATATCATTTTGTATATGTCAGTAAAATGATTAATATTTTTTTTTACAATTTCTGTCAACAAGTGGTTTATTATTATGAAAAGTTATTGAATATTTATAGCCGTAAAAATCCATTAATTAAATTCTAAAATAACATCAGATTTGTTTTAAACAAACTTGAAATTAATTATTTTAATTAAACGCTTTCTTTTAGGAAGATTTATTGCATTTTGTTAAAAATATATTTGTTTATTATAGTGGTTGTGTTACTTTGTAAAATGATAGCGTGTTTATAATGTTATAAATAAATGTCATTTCCGCTTAAGTTAATTATTGTTTTACATCAACATTGGAGAAATTGATGATACCCTGAACCAAGTTAATAATTCGATAAATGAACAAATGCATGACTCAGATATCTGGGCTATTTGAGGTAAGAAAACCTATTTGGGGGGGGGGGATCAAACGCTCATTATTTTGAAAACAAAGGTTTCAGTTTTTTTAATTAGCAAATATTTGGTAGTATTGCCAAATTGTAATATGGAAGACAACTGAAATCAGCCTAAATCAAATACAACTGGAATTATCTTTTTGGAAATATCATCTAATAAAAGTGAAAAGTCAATATAGTTTTAGTGGGATCCGAATCATTAAAGATTCATAGGATCTGAAGAACGGAGAAGCAGACATTAAATGAATCAAAAGTTAATAACTCCCCACCCAGACCAGTCTATGATTGGAAGAGTTTGATTCATATAAATAGAGCGGACAGTAGAACAGTTCAAGACAGTTTACTACCGTTTTTTACAACAGTACATTCTGTCAGCAACCTATCTACTTAACTACCTTCTTATTAATCAGCCAGTCTGTCTCTTTATTATTCTCTCGCTACCTACTTCTGTTCAACTGTAAAGTCCTTCAGTTTGTGTTCTTTTCATTATACAAGTTTATTTTTCTAAAATCCAGTCTCTCTAATTCTCTCTCCTTCTATATACACGCATGCACGCACGCAAGCACGCGCACACACACACACACACACACACACACACTCACA
This sequence comes from Triatoma infestans, assembly GCA_011037195.1. Lineage (NCBI taxonomy): Eukaryota > Metazoa > Arthropoda > Insecta > Hemiptera > Reduviidae > Triatoma > Triatoma infestans. The sequence goes on along the minus strand of JAAEAF010006473.1, from coordinate 6,398 downwards.
CACACGCCTAACACACACATATCTATTATATAGTTATAGATCTGTTCAGTTAGTATGCCAAATGTAAAGAAAATCGTTTGAAGCGATTTTCAAGAAAATCGCGAAAAGCTGAACAAAGAAACATTCAGTAAATTGCACCTCAAGTTAATGGAATTTGATCGGAAAACAGTTGTTGGGGTTAAACGGATATCACGTGGAAGTTTCCGGTGATTTTTCATTTTTGAGATAAATCTCCTTTTTTTTTTTTTAAATTTAAGGCGCGTTAACATCTATTGTCATTGGAGCCCCGGAGCCTCCGCAGTGCATTGCCGGCCTTTGGACAGTGCTCTCTCGTTACAGACAACACTGTCCATCACCGGACAGTGAGCTGTAGAGGCTCCTAGGAAGAAAGAAAATCTAAGGGCAGCACAGCCGGCCTGGAACCCAGGACTTCCGCGTGGGTGTCCCGTATGCTAACCACCTTTTCCCTTTTCTCTTTAACCTTCTCTTTCTTCAAAACTTTATTCACATGCACATGATAACATTATTTTTATTTTATTTTTTGAGTAAGCCTTGGTGGAGTTCGAAATTAGTGGGAGAATGTCGGAGGAAGCTCAACGCTTTGGCTCGGAGGGGTAAGGTGCATCTCTATTGGATACCCGGACATGCGGGAATAGAGGGCAATGAGAGGGCGGATCGGCTGGCCAGGGAGGGATCATCATTACCATTTTGTGGTCCTGAACCAGCCCTGGCCGTTACAAAGACGTTTCGCGACAAACAGATTAGACTTTGGGAGACGAGAGCTTTGGAGAAACGCTGGGGGGACACGCAGGGGTGCCTCCAAGCTAAAAGATTTATAAAGGCAGGTAAGCAGAGAATTTCGGAGTATCTCCTGTCTCTTAGTAGGACGGGTTTGAGGACCTTGGTAGGAATAGTGACTGGACACACTTGGGTGTCCAGTCACTTGTTTAACATAGGAAAGACGCGGAGTCCCATTTGTCAGAACTGTGATGACGGAGTTAGGGAAACGGTGTATCACTACTTATGTCAGTGTCCCCGTTTCGCTGGAACTAGGTTTCGTATATTTGGGAGGACACCACTCTCGCAGGATTGTCTAGGCGAGTTGGAGTATAGGGATATCTTGAGATATTGTAGATTAACCGGCAAGTTACCGGGGGAGACTAATTAAGGGGTTACGGGGGGTATCGGGGGGATAAGAGCCATATAGGCTTAGGTCCCGCGCCTTTGGGCACCCGTTTCCGATAATAATAATTTTATTTTTTTTTACCCTCAAAATAATATTTTCCATCAAATCTACAACCGAAATGCGATCAAACGGTTTTTTTCAGATTATTCGCATTTTACTTATAAACGGCTCCAAAGATTTTGATTAAACTCTATATTATTATCTATAATCGTAAATGCCTATCACTTTTATTTGATTCATTTTTCTAAGAAAATTGATTTTTCAGCTTTACTCTAAAATAGTATTTCAGTGCAATGTATGTTTTTTTTTTTTTTACTTCTATAAGATTAATGTTTTTTTCCCTAAGCCATGACTTCGGCTATTCAACCATTACACGTCTCGTAGCCCAGTATATAGCGATTGATGTTGTTCGTTTAATTGGATATCCAGGAAGCACGTGAGAACAATCTCGGACGCGAACAACTCCACACCCCCGCGCACATTAATGTACATTAGCTGTGTTGCTAATAAGTTTTGGTGTTTTTTCAAATTTTCTCGCAAGTGGCTACAACTACTTTCTATAAACATAAAATGCTATTATACATATTGTATAGACGAAAAAGTATTGTTTTGTTTTAAACATCTTACCGGAAATATTGTTTTAGGGTATTCTGAGAAAACTGTGATGTTCAATTTCAGATGGATCTAATCATTCAGACTACCTCTAACTTTGGTAAATAAGAATTTCATATTTAAAGCAAATGTTTCAATTTTATATTGGTTGTATTAAATTGCAGTTAAGAGAAATATGTATGAGGGTTTCACGCTAGATTTATATTTTTTTTGGTTGAGAAAATTTATGCAACCCAAGGATTAGTAATGTTTTCTTATCCTGAATAAAATCAGAAGATCCATTGACAGACTCTTTCTGGATGAAGTTTCCAAAGAAGAAACTTTTTTTTTCTTTTATCAGATTGAAAACAATATTCTGCTTCAAAATACAAAAGATAAAATTACTGGAATTATTGTTAGAAATTAAAAAAAATTTGCTACGAAACACAAGACTTCCATTTATTCCAATTAAAATAATTTAATTAATAAATAAATATTCTATGAAATTACAGCATTTACAATATTTAATTGGGCTGCCCATACGGAAAATTAGTAAGGGTTATACTTATATATCTTAGCGGGCTCGTGCGAAGTAACCTCTGTCAAATCCAGCTGTGTGAAGTTTAAATTTAAACCTAACTGACAGTCCCCTAAAACATCTCTAAAATCAATATTTTTGAAATAATGTTACAAATAAAATTGATACGTTTTTATCTGTGCAGTGAGCGAACATTCCTAGTTGAAAGAAACTCGTGGTAGCCATTTTCGAGAAAATTAAGAAAAAAAAAAAAAACCAAACTGAAAAACCTATTTAAGTCGCATTTTCCAATTAGCCACAATTTTCTCTAACTTGGGAATTTTATCGATGCTTCTTATGAATATAAGTACCATATCGAAGCATAATTTTACTGAAATGGTACTTTAGTGAAAAATCATAACGCTACTGTTCCCCCAGAACCTACCCCCCCAAATAATCGTATTTTCCGGGAAAATGTATCAAAAAAAAGTGATAAGTATAATGGGTTTGATGAAGGAGAGGAAAAATGGTTTGCTTTGAATGAACAAACTAAATATGGCTGAACACTGTATAATGTTAAAAGTGACGACACTGACTACCTGGACTTTACAATAAAATCATAGCGTATGATAGAGTGGTAAAGGGTAAGGTAAATGACACGTTGTGACTGGCGTGTGAACTCTTTTGTATATCTATCCCCCGACGCTATATTTATGCAGTTTCTCCCACTCTAGCCCGAGAGAGTGGTCCTGTCATTTTTGTCACTCTTCTATGCTATGTATCCTCTCTTTGGATGCTATTACATAAGTATTCATCTGTGTAGAAGGCTGCAAGGGGTGTCCGTTGCATGCAGTTACTTGGGATGTAGCGACCCCATGGGTTGCCACAGCTCAGTATTCCATGCACTTCGTCAGAACAATATACAATACACTTAAACTACATACACTCTACACTGCACAGATAAGAACGAACACAGTATGCAAACTAGGTTCTCTGTCCCTAGTTGATTTGCCTAAGCCAAGGGAGAAGGAAGGGATTAGCTCAGAAGTAGCGCGCCAAACAAGCGCGGGTTTGAATCCTAGATTTTCTCTTCCTAGGAGCCTCTACAACTCACGGGTAGAGTTGTCTATAGCTAGTGAACACAACTTGGATGCCGATAATGCACTGAGAAGGCTCCGGAGGGCAAAATAGATCTTTCAAGTCGTAGAGCAATAATCCCCTACAACAATCTAGAATCTACAATGTGTGAGATAGTTCAAAAAAATTCGTTGGAACTGATTTTGTGAAAATCCTTGGAGCCATTTTTGGAAAATTAGAACAAAAAAAATATTGAAGTCGTAAAGTAATGTTGATGGATTTTGTTCGAAACTTTCGTGTCAGATGCTGGTGGAATTACCTTAATGGAATATCAAATTTAAACTTCCGGTGATTTTACGTTTTGACACATACACAAACACACAAAAAACACACCCACAGACCATAGAATAGAATAGAATCGGGGGGGGGGTGTGCAACCACTTCCACTGCGACCTACAAATTGAGGTCTATGTGGATCCCCTTAAGTTACAGAACAGCCCCCAGCTTTGTCCTCCTAATCAATCCTAGCAAAGCTGAGAGCGGCTCCGTCATGAAGCTTTCAGCTTCGGGATTGCCCGTCCCCAATTGAAGAAACCTAATCCTCGCCAGGCCGGCGCACTCACAAAGGATGTGCGCCGGGTCTCCTCCTCTACCTTGCAGAAACGGCATACCGCACTATCCGCAAGTTGTAGGTGGTGCATGTGTCTATTCAGCCTACAATGCCCTATTAGTAGACCCACAATTAACTTTATGTCCCTTCGGGTCTGGCTCAGTAGGTCTCTGGTAAATTTAGGCAAATGTCTTTTAATAAAGAGCTTTGCCTGCCTCTGTCGTGGCGTTCCCACCCACCAACGCAGACGCTGCTCTTCTATCCACCCCTGATCGAAGTTTGGATGAGGCTCCGGACAGCCGCAGAAGGGTTCGGGGTTCTATAAGGTATCCTGCGAGCCCTCCTCGCTAGGGCACACCCCCCCCCACAGCCCATTCGTTAAAAAAATTTTTTTTTTTTACTCATAAGGTCGCACAACTTTTATTTTTTGTGAAAACTTAGATTAAAATTTCACACGATTGTAATTACTTCCTGTCTTTTAGGAGCAAGAGAAAGTATAAAACTGGTGTTAAAAACAGCTATTTTTTTATAAAAATCTCAAAGAAACTTATCAGAGGAACACCAGCCTATAAGATTCCTATAATATAAACACTAGTTTATCAGACAAACTGTTTGAAGTAAATATGCGGAAGTATCAAATTTTACTCATTTTAAAGACAAATATCCTCATATTATTCGATTATGAAAAAGTTGATTCTTTAAACTGACGGATAACATCTTAGATAAGCTCGAATATTTGAAAAAGTTTTTGCAAAAATCCGCCGGAAAAGGAGTTGTTTCGTAGATTTATATTTCAAAACTAATGATATGTTGTTAACAGGAAGTTCTAACCAATCACAAAAGTAAGAATTCAATAAGTAAACTTTCATAACATTGTTAATTATTATCGAATGATATGTTTTAAAAGTCTAAGAAAATTATAAAAAAAAAAAAAAACTGAAGTAGAGTATAATATTGTAGATTTCACTAATAATTTTTAATCTATTTTGACCTTTTTATATAATCCAATAAAAAAAAAACAAGAATTTTTTTTTTTTTTTTGGTAAAAAATTATAGTATCGGCTACCTTCACTAACAGATACACAGTAGCGTGTCAGAGGGGGCAGAAAGGGGAACAGAGAAAAAGGCAAAAATAATTTCTCCTATATATCTTAAAGATACTTGGAAATAAATTACCGTATATCATCTTCAATGTCATATTTTAGGAATAAATATGGATATATTATGTAAATGTATTTAAGAAGAAAATATTTTTATAAAAATTAAATATAATATAAATAAGAAGTAAGCATATCTCATTTTTATTTATTTATTTATTTTTTAAAAAAAAAACGGAATTCCATTGAAATCGCTTAAATTCATACCATATTTTTATTTACTCATTTTTATGAGGAATGTAAATACGCAATAGGTTTTTTTTAAAAGAATACTTATTGTAGTACACATTAGCACAGCTTTTATCCATCAAAAGTGCATTTTTCCAATTTAAAACCAATGTATTGGCCACAAGAAGAAAAATTTAAGAAAGTATAAAGGGTATGGTGAAGGAGAGAAATGGTTTGGTTCAGATTAATAAACTAGATATGGCTTAACACTGTATAATATAAGATGTGACACTGACTACCTGGACTTTACACTAAAATGGTAGAGTATGGTAGACGACACATTGTGACAAGTGGTAAAGGATAAGATAAATGACACGTTGTCACTGGCGAATGAACTCTGTTGTGACAGGCGTCGGCACTCAGGCGATGCGAGATGTTGGGCTCCTCTGCCGCAAATGCGGAAGAGAGACCGAAACTCCGGCCCATGTGCTGGGAAAATGCCCGAACAACATGCTCCTCGTCACTCGCCGACACCACAATGTCAAACGTAGGGTCATCGAGTTATTAAAGGAAAAAGGCTATGCATGCTATGAGGAGGTCTACTGTGTTGACACGGACGGCGCCTCAAGATACGCAGATATAGTAGCATTCGATAAAGACAGTCGATCTGCGTTAGTTGTCGACCCTACGGTTAGATATGAGAGCAACGATCCAGACCAGGCCAAGCAGATTAATGAAGAAAAGAGAGCGATTTAATGAGAAGTGCGTTAACTTTCTCCAAGAAAAGTTCCTACAAGAATTTGGAGAAAGGAACTTTGCAGTTCACGGCTTATGGTTCGGCTCTCGGGGGGCAATCCCAATGGCTTTTGATAATGTCGGCATTGACAAAGGGAATTTGACCCGGCTGGCGGAGCAAATTATCTTGGATTCCTTGGGAATCCTCCATAATCACATCTACAGTCATTGAGAAATAGTATTATTTAAGGCCCTACGTATTGAGTTTATTTATGTATGTTTCATTCTTATTTCGCTTATTCTTTGCGCTATTTACTTTAGTTTTGTAATGTTTGTGTCTTTTGGACTTGAGATTGT
>JAAEAF010006471.1:0-31868 GCA_011037195.1 Triatoma infestans | reverse complement strand
CGTAAACTGCTGCTCGTATCTCAAAACATACTCGTCAGATCGTATATGATAATGTTCTCGTGTATATGATAAAGTTATCCCCTCTCCCAATCGGGCGAGTTTATATATTAGTGTGGCCACACTCACACCAAGACATCTGTCCTAGTGTGCGACCTTGTGCGACCTTCGTATTTCGGTGACCGCCTGATTTAGGTCAGTGGCCAACCTTATCGGCGCTTGCTTTTGATGTAGGGTATTTACCCTTGGTTTGTTTGTTTGGCTGCCTTGTCTTGAAGTCAGGCAGCTGGGTATTGCCACTAGTTGTAAATTATTCTTTCTTTGGTGTTTGACATTGCTTTGACATGTCAATGACTTTGCCATGTCATTACAACAGGCATTGACAGAGATAGTGGGCCACAATTGATTTCTAGAAAATTTTAGTAAAGTGAATAGAAATGATAATCGGTAATTAATTGATAATATAATAAATTAGAATGATAATATAATATTTAAAATGGTTTAAATTTGAAATTGAGATGAAATTTTTCCATTTTTTTTTAAATGTTAGTTTCTAAGTTTATCCAGAAATATAATCACTCGTAAAAACTCGTCCATAGTCTGTTGGAATATGTTAAATTGGGCAAAAATAACTCGTAAAATATTTTTTTGACAAACCCGTTTATAATTTTGTAAACATTATTAGTAACTTGCTATTATGGATCCATATATCGTTGTTGATTAGTGTTTAATTCCAAATTAAATATTGTTTTTTACAAATAAAATTCTTCAAAAATAATAAATCATAATTCAAAACATAGTAGTAATTAATGATGAATGTTTTATTGATCAAAATCATCAATAATAATAAATTCATCATAATAAAGTAAGTATTTCCTTCTCTTCCTCCACCCCAGCAAAAAAACAAAACAAAAAAAAAAAATCATTGATTGTATCAATCAAAATCCATATACTCATTCGTTCATGGTTTTGTGTGGGAGCTGGCTTGTGCCAGAGTAGAAAAAGGGCGAAGGGGAAGGTTGGGGAAATCGTAAAATATCTCTTTTTCATGAATTATCGAACAGGCTGTCATGCCGGGGTTTATTTGGGTTGACTTGGGGCCGTCAGAAAGGTTTGGAATTATTAAATGCACGCTTACACGATTGCCTTTCAAGTGGTGAACGACGAGATGAAACTCTATATGGCCATGTGTGTATATCTCTGTGTGTGTAGAGGGTGAGAAAGTGAATGAGATGAAGGGGGGTGCGGCCAATCTTTTGGTCAATGCGAATATTTGATTAAAATAGCTATATTTATATAATATTTAAAAAATAAAAAAAAAAAACGAAATAGGAAGGTAAAGTGTGAAATTCACTTTATATAAAATTAATAGTAACTGACTGGATGTTTTATGGTATAAATTGTGTCTGTTATTTGTGGCATATTCCTGCTCATGAAGAACTGACGGTAGGCTGGTTCACAGAGCTGTTACTCACCCATGTAGGGTATAGAATATTATTTACTCCACCTCAATTATCACAAGTCACCCTTTCCATTTAAATTAAAGTCTGTCCAATTCTTATCATTTATTTAACAATCATTTTATTTAAATATATTCTTGTAGCTAGCTGTCTAATTAATATTAAGGCTAAGTATCTATATTATTTATTATAGTGATTTATATGTTCTATTTACCCTGTTTTAAAATTAGAGTAACCAAAAAAATAGGTAAGGTAACACTAATAATAATAATAATAATCTTTTATTTCAAAATATTATATATACATATATACAGTTTTTACATGGAGTTTCAGTTTGTACTATAACCTCCTAGCTATTTATATTAATAAGGGTAAAAAGTTAAACAAACTAAACAGTTATATTAAGGGGGAAAAAATGGCAAAAACCCTAAGCAATACAAACTCCCTTTATATGAGCACGTTTCTCACCCTGCGATGCCTGTAATCAACTCCAACATTATAGTCCCCTATGTTCCTGCAAAGCGTGTTAATACTAAGACTGGTAAAGGCAAAAATGAAACCAAAAAAATGAATTGGATGATCGATTCAACAAAGTTGGATTTCGAAACACCAGAAATATTTGTCATGATTGTTTTATTATGTGTTCATCACAATGTCTCTTGATGGAAACTATAAGATTGTCAAACAAGCACAATGCTAATTATGACTATTAATAGGGTGCTTATTTAATAATTATAAATAAGGCGCTTATTTAATAATTATTAATAATGGGTGCTTAATAATGGGAAGGCGTGGGACTTAAGCTAATGAGGCTCTTATCCTCTTCCCTCACCGAAAAAAACTACCCTGCAATATCTACTTGGCTGACCACAATATCTCAAGAAATCCTTAAACTACAACTCAGAGCGAGTACCACTAGGACAACGGTACATCGTTTTCCTGACTCCATTTTTCTGACACAAAGGACTTACGTCCTGCCTATTTGGTGTTAATGACTGGCTATCCAAGTGTGTCCAGTCAATTAAACCTATCAGGGGACCAGCAGTTGTATTGTACTCAGAGCGAGAAGATACTTCAAGTCCCTCTGTCTTATACCTTTCATAATTTTTTTAGCCTTGACCAACCCGTCCGTGTTACTACAGTGCTTTTCGAAATACTTTTTTCACCATTATTTAACTTCTCTGCCATAAAAAGTGCTTAGTGACGGTTTCGAGGCCACAAATTGGTAGTCCTTAGCCAACTCGTCCACCCTCATTGCCCTCTATTCCCACGTGTCCTAGTAGCCAGAAGAGCTCTACTCTGCTCTACCCTGTTGAGTGTTGAGATATTAAATCTTCTTTATATTCATCCACTAGTTTAGAGCTCCAGCATAGCTTATTCAAGCCTTTGAAGCAGCTTGAATATGCAAATTAAGCGTGTATCTTCTGATTTTGTTCTAAGTTAACCGATGAACTCACGGTTTTTATGAAGATATTTTTGAAGATGAAGCTCTAAATCCATTTGTTAATAATTACAAAATGATTTATTTTCTATGATTAGATTTCGCTAATCAAGGGACCCCAACAAAAATCAATTCCAAATAAATTCATCTTCACAAATAGTATATTGCTCACATTATTTTAGAAGTAATTGCAAAAGAGTTAATCGAAGAATAAAAATCGATGGAAAAAGCGATATTTTTAAAGTATTTTGAAATATTGAATTTAGTTTTAAATATAATAGTAAAAGAAATTATTCAAGATTAATTTTGAAGCCGACTTGTTTTAACTATCTTTTACCAGTAGGTTTTCATTATCGGCGGCCTAACGGTGGCAAGTACTCGTGAGTGAAACAGGTGTGCTGTATGATCCTAGAAGGTTATCTAGGAGTGTCTTTACCCCCTTGCCTTTTTTTTTATTTTTTTTGGCACATATTACATAATGTCTGTTGAAATAATTTTCTCAATGATAAGATCCAATATTTTCTTCTGCAAAAAATGAATTCAAATGTGAAAAATTCCACACTTTTTCTTTAAACTTCAAAGGCAATGCGAATTGTATCACAATAAAATCTACTTTGATTTAGATCTTATAATATTCTAATAACGTTTTGCTTCTTTTACAGGTAAGTGGCAGTGAAGTAATTACTTCTTTGGTTTACTTTGGATTGCATTAATTGAGGTAAAACAAGAAGATTACTCTTTCATTATTTGTATACTACTTATAGTTCAAGTTTGCTGATCAGTAAGCAGCGGAAGTATTTGTTTTGAGTTTGCTTTGTGTGAACAAAATATCGCACAAACAGTAGATCACAACAGGCTCAAAGTTGGTATTCCGTTTAGATAATACCACCGAAGGTTTCGAAGAAAATTCATCAACCGGAAGTGGAACTTGGCTGTTTTTCGTGATTTTATCGAAAACTGTTCCAACAATTCCAATTCCTACCTATCACTTTTGTTTAAAACATTTTCCTGGGAAAATTTGGATTTTTTGGGATTACTGGAGGAGGAAAACTACTAGCGTTTAGCTTTGCTCTAAAGAACCATTTCGATACAATGTATGGTTCTAGCACCGATAGAATATTAATATACATTATAAGCATTGCAATGTAAAAAAAAGTTAAAATCAAACATAAATTCTGAGATGTTAGCGAAATCGTTAGTTTAGCCAAGAAAGTTAGTAAAGCAAAAAAAAAAAAGAATTAGCCAGAATGTATTTACTAACTTATTAGCTTAAGTTAAACTTTTATTTTATTGTTATGACATCTCTAGCCACAAAAATGAGAGCTGTTCAATATTTTGCGAAATTTTTAGAGCTAGGTTATATTTGCCATTTAGAATTTTGAAACTTGTATTTAGAAAAAGTTATGAATGTATTTAGACTATGTTGTCAAAATTTAGATGACTAAATTTGATTATATAATTGTGTATAGTATAATCTAATGCACATATGTAACGATAAATTTATATGATTATAATGGTGTAACTAGTAGATAACGAGGTGAGTGAGGTACGGGACAGCCACCTTGAAACGATATCTAGGCGGCCCTTTACTGGATGGTGTGAGGTGTGAGTGGTACTGTGTTTGTGTGTGTCTACTGGACACAATGCGTCTCTGTGTTAATCTGTGAGATAGTATAGTTCAGCCGAACGAGCATGCAAGTACCTACAGGCCGACCAACCAGCCTTGTGACCACCACATCGATGATGATGATGATGATGGTTATTCTGCTACCAGCATCATCATTACACTTTGTATTACATCGAATTAATACACCTGTATTACAACACACACTATCGATGTTGTTAACCACTTCAATTTAATGTAGCCATTGGTTGTTTCCTGCCAGCGGGTGGTGGTCGTTTGACCCAAATAATAATTATAATACCAAATTTCAACCATTAAAATACACTTCTAATAATAGTTTAATAAACGTTTAATTTAATTAGTTTATTGCTTTGATTATTTCAACAGTATAAACGTTTCAATTGTTTAAATAATACAATAAATTATTCACAATTTTATACGGAAGTACTGACAAAACTCCAAGACTGTTATACGTCTTATCAGTTGTTATCCTTATTATCTTGCTGGGATTCCTATGGGCCCATGACGCCATTTCGTTCGTGATGAGCGGTATTAGGCTTTCTTGCAGGGAACATCAACTGACCTAGCCGGAAGGCAGATTTTTTCTTTTTCTCTGCTCGTTATAAATGAAATCCCATTCTTATATTTATAAATAATTTTTAGACTAAAATATTATACTAGTAAATATTTCAAACAAACTTCAGCAAACATAAACTGTGACAGAAAGATGTGGGCTGTACGGAAAAAATGTCAGACATGTCTGAAAACATTCCATTTTTGAACAAAGGATAACTTGTGAAAATTTCTTGAGATTAAAATTAGTCAACTGAAAATAAATATATCACTACTAAGCGGTACTTTATCCTTCTTTTTTTTCTTTTTTTTTTTTTTTACGGAAGAGATCAGCTTATTGGTTACCGCTTTGGACTCCGTGGTTACCGCTTTGGTTCGAGTCCCGTGGCTACCCCTTAGATTTTCCTTCCTAGGAGCCTCTACAGCTCACTGTTCGGTGATGGACAGTGTTGTGTGTAGCTTGAGAACACTATCCAGAGGCCGGCAATGCATTGAGAAGGCTTCCGGGCGCCAATGTCCATAGATGTTGACGCGCCTTAAATTTAAAAAAAAAATACTATTTTTTTGTGAAAACAGCACCAATTAAATTTCGTAATTTCGGATAAAGGTAGCTTTTGTTTGAACAATTTCCTCAAAAAATGTTGATTTAAAGACTATTTTCGGGAAGGTGATAAGCTTCGTCTAAATCCATTCCAGTATATTGGATGAATCACCACTATAAGTGAAGAAATTTAAAAAAAAAAAAACAAAATTTTGAAAGAGGTGTGAACAATTTGAACCAGAATATTTTTCTTTTTATTGGTTTCTCTATAATGTTTAGATTTTCGGAAAGTTGTCATTATAATGGCTAAAGCACCATAAATTTGTTTAACATAATGCAATATATTATCGGAATTGAATATATACTTTTTGGAACAAATGAAAATAACAAGTTTCTGTGAACAACTCAGCCCTGAAGTTCTTACAAATCTTAGTGATATTTCAGCTAGTTTTGGCTCTTCTGGTCCAATATTAACCTTGGATACATAAAAAAACAACTACTCTCCAATTGTATTTGTAATAACTTGAACAATTTGCTATTTATACAATTTTAGAATGTAAATTTAATAATATAATTATTATATAAACACATTAATGACGTTGTATATACTATAAAAGTCAAAACAAATTTCAAAAATAAATAAATAAAAATACTTTGAAAGCATCTTAAGATATTATAAATAGCTTTAATACACTAATATTCTATATATATATATATAAAATATCTGTTTATGCTCACAGATATTTAGAACTTGACGTCAGCTATAAATCTTAATTGCTTATATTACTAAGAAGAAGAAGAACAAACTAAATATTATACCAGAGAATATTCATTTTTTATTAGTCATTATAACAAATTTAAAAATATATTTTAGAAAATTATAAATAAATTTGTAATTTTGTTTAAAAAAAATATTGGCGTTTTTATTTTTATTTTTAAGCTTTTCATTGAGTATTATTCGATAGATTGTGAAGATCCAATTTTAATACTTACACAATTTAAAGGGAAGGAGAATAGCTAAGTAGTTAGCGTACTCTGGATTCCCACGTGGAGGACCCGAGTTCGAGTAGAGGCTGTGCTGCCTTTAGATTTTTTTTTTCTAGGAGCCTCTACAGCTCACTGTTCGTTGATGGACAGTGTTGTCTGTAACGAGAGAACACTGTTCGGAGACCGGCTGTGCACTGAGAAGGGTCCGGGCACGCCTTAAATTAAACCAAAAAAATACAATTAAAATAATCAGTTAGTAAGGTTAAGTTCCACTTTTCTTCGATAAAAAATTTGTTCTATAGAAAACGTCTCCAAATCAACATGATAAACCACAGACTCTTGGCGATTGGAGAAAATCTGAAACCAGTCAGAATAATTATTGAAAATGAAAATATAATGACGGATACGATTTTCAGATATTACTAGCAACACGGAGATCCCGGATTTGAATGAACTATACTGACCTTAGATTATCTCATCCTAGAAGCCTTTACAGCTTACTGTCCAGTGGTGGTGGGCAGTGGTTGTTTGTAGCTAGAGAACACAGCTCGGCGACCGGTAATGCACTGAGAAGGCTCCAAGGGGCACACTAGATCTTTCAGGTCGCAGTGTAATAATCTCCTATAAAAACTATCTATCTATCTCAAGCAAACGTAAGACTCTCATTTAACTGTTTTGCCGAGATTTTTTAGATTCCAAGCTCACGATTCTTCTTCTCTTTTATCTTTTGATTCCATAATGAACGATTCTTTCCAAATTAATTCACACCCAAAAAATCTTCACTTCATTTCAAATAGGTTTCCTAACTAAATCTAATCTTTTCTAATCTTTAAAAAATTGTAAATTATCAAATAAATTTCTTAATATACAACTATAATTTTTAAATTAACTATTAAATGTGAAATAATATGTAGTACCTGATATTCTAATAATAATATTAATTATGCCAATTATATTTGCGTATAATTATATAGGGACATGTATCAATGTGTTTTCGGTAAATTGGTCCTAAATTCAATTGGGTAGCGGGGGAAGAAAGGATCCATATTAGTCACATATTAATATTATTTGCTTTATAATATATACATAGGAAATGATATATCATATGGATTCAGTAATATATAGATACGGAATATATATGCCCGTTCAATTGACATAAATTATTAACAATATAATACGTTTTCCTATTAATATTAACAATATTATTATTATTATTAACTTTCCAAAAAGCAGTGTTATGTAAAATAAGTTTTATTCATCTATATAATAATGATTCTAATTAGCAAATTAATATAAAATGTTTAATTATTCAATTAAACTCTATCGTTGAATAGGGTTATCCCCTCCATAGGCATAGGCTAAAATTTAATAACTTATTAATAAATTAATCTGTCTAGCTTCCAGTAATTTAGTCATCTTTGTTTAGTTTATATTATTAGCCTTGTAATGAATTCATGTCAGATCTACTGAAATTAATTATTTCTAGTAATTCTCTTTTTGTTAGGAATTAAAACTAATGCATAAGAACTCACTTCGTCATACGTTATAACAACTGCGCATGAATAGAATAGGAGGTCCATCAATAAGTTTATTAAACACATATTTGTCAATCCAGGTTTGCACTTTTATTTTCACATCTTTGTTGCTGTAAAACTTGCTGCCATGTAATAACTCTTTGAGAGGGTCAAACAAAAAGAAATCTGATGTAGCGAGATCCGGGCTTTATGGCGAATTTTTACAGAACTTCCCACCCTACTTTTTTCTTTAATTTCAAACGCGTATTAGGCTTCGATTAGGCGAGCGTTGTTCTGGAATGGAAACTTCTTTCCTTCCGTTTCCTTGGGATTTTTCTATCGTGACTCGTCTGTTTTCTTAAACATAAGTATATATGTGAGATCTAAGTGAACTCGTTGAAACCTCAGGTTTTCATTCCATCTGCTGCAAATCAGACACACTTGTTTGACCACTTTTTGAATTGTTTAACCTACTTATAGTAAGACAACTATAGTTTAGTAATATTATGTTTCACTCCTAAACCGACACTATTATATTTTAGTACAACTGACTGTGCTGTTAAAATGTATTCTGGAGTAAACATCAGATAGTTTCTTCACCTCAGAAACCACAAATGCTGGAATTTTTTTCATCAAAAATGCATATTTCTAGAGGACTTACTATCATTGAATATAGATACATAAAGGTTATGTGTACTAACTCGATAGATAGATAGATAAAAGTACTGTATTTAGTGCTATAGTTACACATTACAGGGGTTCTGTGCTTTATAATATGTATAAGTACAAGTTATTTAATTATAAACTAGATAATACTCTTATTTGCTTACTCTATAGACACATAATTAAAATAAAACAAGTATTCCTTAATGTTTATCAATTTAATTATTAATAATTAATGAAAATTGATAAAAAAATAAAGTAAAATAAATAAGACAAAATTAGAAAATATTTATGACATTACTTCTTTATAATTATTATCCTTACCATATAATTGTTGGCTATTATTATTGTTTTACATTAAATAATCATTTCCAAACCTTTTATTTATTTACTGGCAAACTATTCCTCAAGGCAAAATGATCTTAATTTTAATGCTTCTGAAATAAAAAAATAAATTTTATCTAGATGGTTTTTATTAGGTATAATTAGAAGATCGCTTAAATTAGTTTTACTGATAATAATTTCTGATAGGTAACGTTGTCTAATTGGTTCATAAATGGGACAGTGCATTAATAGGTGTTCCATAGTTTCATCTTTACCTGAGTTGCAGACTATGCAAACAGACAAAGTATCAATATGATGGTAGCCGCCTCTTTTGGACCATATTCTTATAGATTTGTCGCTACATACTCTTAGCTGACTTACCACCCTAATCCTATCTATCGCACTACTGCCTCTCAGGTAATTTTCTGTTGCACCTAGCCCACTTATGTGTCTATAGATTGAACTATAACTGGAGTTTATTGCCCTTTGTATGTCTAATGAAACTGAATGATTTATCCACTTATCTATTAAGCTCGGAATCTTTTGTTTAACTATATTTATATCAGTTACATCAACAATTTCAGGCTCCCCAATTGCAGTTAACCATCTCCGCATCTGACTGATCCAATTCCTTTCTGCTCCTCTATTCTTTAATCTGTCCAGTTCCAAAAGCCTATTAAAACATAGTTTTGGAAGTCTGGTTTCCTCCATCATCAGAACCCGAAGCCAATATGACAACATTTTCTTAAAAATTGCCGCGCTTAAAGGAACCCTACCAGTTTCTAATCGGACTATGTAGTCGGGAGTGTGTACTAACTAATAAATGGTCAAAGAAGCTGTTTTAAACTGATGACAGTGTTGCCAACTTAGAACACTAAATTATCGTTATAGTGATATTCTTTGATTTACAGTTCTTTCCCTATTTAATTTAACGAATGACCCTAGTATACTGATATTTATTAACATTTGATGTGTGTTTTAAAAAATTTTTTTTTTCTTTTCTATTAAAAATATTTCAAAGACAACAATTTAATGATTTAAATGGATTGCTCCATTCCATCATTATATAATTGTGTTTTATTCATTTATCCTCTAAAGAGATTATTGAACAGTTGAGTTTTTCTGTAAATCATAAAATCAATTCTTCCTTTAATCAGAACATCCATTTTGCTAGGCATTCCTTGGACAATTTGAAGCATTCGGGATTATCTTCAGCTGAAGGAGATCTATAGGTTCTGTTGCAATATTTATGCGAATCCTGAAACCTCTTGCTAGATGGTCCAGAAAATTTAACAAGATCTTTGCTATATTCAATGACATTTCAACTTACAAACGGCAGTCATACACCAGCTACTTGATAGACAATGTTTGACATCCTGAACACTAGATTTAAAAGATTTGGGATAAAAAAATTATAGAGATTAGTGAACCACAGATTCAAATTCCAAAAGAAATCAAACGATTAAAAACGTAAAAATCAGGTCTTAAACAAATCTCCTAGTCACTAGATATAGAAGTGGTTACAACTTGGCCTTCTATAATTTTGACATATCCAGGCATTTCTGTCTAAAATCTCTCACAACAGATATTGTCCATGCTGCCTTTTTTGTTCCAATTATACACTTTCCGTTCAGATATTGAACATCCACATACGTATAAATGAAGTTGCAAAGGTGCAATGTAAGAAATTCAAAGAACCCAATCCTTTTATACTCCATCGCGAAGATTCAAACGCAGTGGTTTCTTACTCTACATTCTACGAGTGACCTGAGTGAGAATAATGAAGCTGTTACCATGGATACCATACTTTCTCCTTATTTTGATTGATTTATTCCATTTCCCGATAACTATTGCCACCAAATATGTAACTATAAATTGGAAAACATTAATGAATAAAAAAAAAATATGCCATAACATTTACAAAAGCTAAGAAGTATTGTTCCCAGCCTCATTTTGTCTCTCTATTAAGTCAGCCATTTTAAAGAAATAGAAAATGGAAAACGCTAATTATATAGAAGATGAATTAGAAGGAAGTGAAGCAAAGATGTGAAATTGTAAAATTGTACCTTAAACTGACAGTTGTTAAATTTGTTCACATTAATATGGCCGCCTAGCTTTCATCTCTTTTTTGCAGCCATTCTTAAAAAAAAAAAAAAAAAAAATTTGACATGGTCATTTGTAAGAATCACAAGACTTTAAGAAAATTACCCAAGTGATATATTCCACTTAGTTATACACATTGAAACCAAACTCCTATGATGATAATAATAATAACAATAATAATAATAATAATAACAGTTCATACATCCTTATACTCTTCTTCTTAAAACACACAGACACACATACCTACACAGAAAGTTTTATACTTACTTAAACTTGTATCTTGTATGTGTGAGTGTTGTTGTTAACGCCATACTTGTGTATGGGAAACTAAATTAGTCATGTTTCACATCCTAAACCGACACTCTCTCTCACTTGTTCTCTTAAATCTTCACTGTACACCATTTATTAGATATTCTGTACAGAGAGTTACAATGTTATTTGTGTTGATGGCGCTTTACATGCATACAACCCACAGAGCATCACTTCGCGTCCGTACGTTTGTTCCTCTTATTATCTACTTTACTGTAATAGTTTAATTTACTTTATTGATAAATTTGATTGTGTAGTTTGTTTTTTTTTGTTGTTTTTTTTTTTAACTTTTTTGTAAAATTATATCATTATCCTTGATTGTTTGTATCCTTTCAAAGAGTATTATTTATTTATTTCTGAAGAAGTTTCTTCAATACTGATGTTTTTCTCAATCGAAATTTTTCTTTCACGAGTCATTCGTTCTATGTCTATATTTATTTCTATTCTCTCTCGGTCTCTTGCATCTCTTCGCTCAGCCCGTTTCCGTTTAAGCTCTCGTGTAGCAAATCCTTCCATGTTTGCTTGGATCTACCTCTTTTCCTTCTGGCGTCCATCTGCCATTCCATCATTCGCTTCACTCTAAAATCATGCCCTAAATATCTCAATCTCTTCTCCTCTATATACGTACATCAACACGTTTCCTGTCACCTCCAATCTCAAAATCCCTGCCAATCTCCTCCAAACCTACCATTTCTATAATCGAGTTGATGAGGAGAGAAATTGGGATTGATTAATTAGACGAGATATGAAGACACTGTTATAATATAGCTATAAGCTTACACAAACTGCATGGACTTGTAATGATTTTATAGAATAAAGGGTGAGAGTAGAGTTATGACACGATGTGATGTATGGTTGAATCTGATAGATCGATATCTAGATAGATGTCATTAGGTAGATACTCACTGGCTTATATACAGGTTCTCCCACTCTAGCCTGCATAAGTCAGAGAGTACCAGAGAGGGTCTTTCTCTCTCTTAATTCTCTCTCTTGCCATTACATTTCTGTAGCAAGGAGTGTCTTTCAATTGGCTTAGTTACTATCCAGGTTTCAGCAATATACACTTCACTAGACTGCTGCTACATACAAACTTTCTTTCTAGGAGTTCATTTAAAAAAAAAAAAAAAAAAAACTCAAATTTTACAATTCTTTAATAATTATAAAAATTAAATTACAATTTTATCTATCCACTGGACTTAGTTTTGATTATAAGAAAGTGTGATTTTTTTACTTTATGATTGCTTGTAAAATACAGGGTACCAAAGACGTGATGCACTATTCACAATGATTAGTATGATATGTCTAGAGATATTTGTTGTGGTGGTTGGTTCCGCAAAGCTGGAAAGCATCATAGATATTTTCCGTGATAGCCTACGTCTTTTTGTTTTGGTCATCGACCAGTTTCGAACGCTCGCCCATTATCAGGATGTCAAACAGTGTAATAACATGGACTTGCACAGAGCAAATTCAGTTGATACTACACTCAATGGTCCAGGAGTTTTTTTTTTTTTTAAATCACTCCTTACTGCACACCTGTTTTTTTTTTTCAATTCAATAATCTCCTGAGCACCAAATGGTTACTTTGAAACTTTTTAAAAAATATAAGGTTATAATATTGTTCGAATTTCATGATGTAAGTTAATTTATGATATAAGTTTGATTTATTTATTAATATCCTCTGTTTAATAACATCAACATTAATAGATTTATGATATAATAAATTGATTTATTTATTAATATCCTCTGTTTTTAAATTGCTTTCAAAAAGCCCAATTTGTTTGTCACACCATAATACCAACTTCTACTATACTATCTATAAATAATCAATTCAATAATCATTCTTGCTGGATATGTAATTGGACCGGTATTTGTATAAAACACATATTTACTCATCATAAAATTAAATCTGTTTTGTGATAAATATACAAATAACCAACTAGGTTAAATATAAAAAATGTAATTTTAAGACAATTTATTTTCTACTGAGATTTTTTAACGCTATTAATATTAATTTAATTAGAGGCAATTAATGATAATATAATGATTTTTCAGCCAAATTAAATGTTTCTTCAAACAAATTAAATATTTTATTCATGTTAATTAAGTCTTTTTTTTTTTTTTCATTCATATATGATTTAATATGAAAAATAAATTGATAAAAAGGTTAATTTGACTCAAAATTTTTGCATAAAATAATGAATTTCACCAAATATAAGAGTATACAAGGTACTGCGCGCTTTTGACTTTTGCACAGAAAAGTTTCTAGGTGTAAGATTCATTGTTTTGAATTCTTAAACAAGTTAAATTTGGATTGGAACTATTTTGTGTAAGTATCGTTGAAGAAAACAAACTTTGGTAGCAAATAATTATAATGTAGAATATATTTTTGTCAAACGTATTATAGTGAAGAATTCCTTTTCGCCAACTAAAAGCTTAATCACTTTATGAATTTTTTGATTTTATTTTATTTTGTTAATAATTCTATTATGAATGAATAAATTGATTTATTTCATAAAATTTTATACAAAATTGTATACATTATTTACAAAATATAGAGCAGCTAGTAAAATAGCTTTATTCTCCACTAAATGGCAACAGACAGTAGATTTAACTGGTTATATTACTGAGGGAAAAAAAATGTACAAAACACTTCTACCCTAAAAGCACTTTGAGTTATATTTATATATACTATTTAATTACAAAAATAGTGTATCTACTAATATTTCATGCTTATATTGTCTATTGTCATAGTCAGCTATATTTATACAAAGGTGATTCTCAGAGTTAGCTGTGGTTTCAAAGAACTTTTTACAGATTTTACTGGTATATTTTTCTATGGTTTCTATTGCAGTTATGGAGTGTAAATCTGTTATACATGTGTATCGACAGGTGAGTTTGTGGCGAGTCTTAGGAATTTGTTTTGTATTATTTGTAGAACCTTTATATTGCTATTGCAAGTGATTCTCCAGGATGGAAAAGCGTAAAATAGCCTGGGCCTCACGACCATCTTGTAAATAAGTAGCTTATTCTTCGTAGAGAGTTTGGAATCTCTAGTAAACAAGGGGAAGAATTTTCCTTATTGCCATTTTACCTTTGTTCAGTCTCTAACATGTTCACTAAATGTGATCTTTTTATCTAGCAATACTCCCACTTACTTAACATAAAGCGACCAAGAAATTTCCCCTTCTTCAGTACTGATATTTTTAATTAAAAGTAATTCTATTTATTTAATATAAGAAATTATTTCCAAAATGGTAAATTTTTTTGTTATTTAAATTTATAATTAATATTTTTGGAGAAAAACAACACACAGAAAGTAAATATTGGTTTATTTTAATGTTTTATATTATAAACTTAAATTACATAGCGTTGGCGCGCCATATTCGCTTGCATAACTCTATTTTCTTCTTTGTTAACTTCATAATTCAGAGAAATTCAGTAGAGTTGTTTAAATGTTTAAAGAGAGCGCCAGAGTATTTCTCTACACTGCGCCTCTGCGCTGCTGTTCATATTCCCTCCCGCCTCCGCTAGCTGGGCTCGCACCCCCATCTGGATATAGGAAGGAAGAACAGGGTGAAGACAGAATACTCTGTACCTCCCCGACCAGTCCTTCTCTTTCACTCTTCTCCAGGAGTTCCCAACACTGTGTGCGCGTTCTCCTCGACGGCTCCCTACATCCAGTTCTCTCCATGTTCTCCGCCACTACTCCTACTACTCTTACACACATACACACACACTCTCTCTGTCGTACTCTCTCACTCTTTATTAATGAATAATTAAATAAAACCCTACGCCTCGGTCGGAAATTTGTTTAAATATTGATGTTTTAATGTAGGACAACGTCTTGAATATTTAAGTGTCGTACTCGGGTGTAGAAACCATCTCTCTTTCCTCTCCGCCCCTACCTTCCCCCACCTAGCGCACCTACCCCCTCACATAGCCCCTCCCCCTCCACTGAACCTTCATCCTATTTCTAACATGTTCTCTCCTACCTATGTTAACTATTCATGCTAATGTGAAATACATGTAATGTAAACATATGCAAACCCAGGTTTTTACACCAGTAACGCTACCCCCGCCAGCCCCCCCCCGGCACTACAATCTCACTCCCATTTACAATTGGATATGTATTCAACATGCTTGTTGCTTTATCAACTTACAGTTGATTTTATTTCTATTTTTTTTTTATATTTGCCATACTAGATAGCTCTATTATAGTTTTCTTTTATTTATTTATTTATTTATTATCTTTGCGTGCATTACTTTTACTAGGTATAGTAATTGTCGACTTTTTAAAATTAATAATGTTTAGAGTATCATGATCTTAACAGTTGTGTATGAAAAATAAAAGTCACTTCTCAAATTAATCAATTAAGAATAATTTAAATTGTTTAAATTCCCAGGTTTATTCTTTTCTCAATATATAAATGAAGTGCCCTAATACAAGGTGGGGATAGGTGTGGGGGCTCTGTGTTGTTCATTTCCTCCGTTTACTTTACCGCTGGACAAACACACTTATAAGGAAACATTCTTTTAGCAAATGCCAACTTTGTACGAAAAACATTTTAATAATACACATCCTATGTTCCAATCCCAACTGCGTATTATCTAAATATACAAAAAATACTTTTGAGTACTTTCAATGTGTATGTAGCACAATGCAAATAGCTGGAGGAATGCTAAGCAGTCAAAAATAGAAATTAATCCAATTTAATTATAGACATCATTGATCTTCTCTCAAAAAAAATGTAGTGTATCAGAAGAAATTATTAGAAAACAATAAACTGGAATTGATACTCATCTGAAAGTATATGATACTTCAATAAGATTTATCCAGATATTGTAAAAGCGGAACCAAACAATGGACAGTGAGTGATCTCGGAGAATAAAACTTGAATTTATCTTAATAATATTTCATACGTTAATGATTTTTTTTGTTTTGTTTACGATGTATTTCTAGGAATATTTAATATTTCTAAATAATGTAGTTTTAATGTAGTAGATACTTAGTATAATTCTTATCTAAACTTTATTACAACACAAATGTATTTTTGTTTCTATTTTGGAAAATCGAATTGTAAAGGAATGTCTAAAAATGTCTTTCATTTTTAATTAGCTAACATTAAATCATGTTCTAATTCCAAACATTGCCGAGTTCTTTGAGTCCATATATTTTTTGATGATAAGTGGGCAAATATTCAAATAAAAATACTGTAAGTCTTTAATTCGTATAAAAGAAGTATGAAACGTGTTTATAAAGTTAGAAATCTATAAATAGACTAAGTAATAGATAAGACAATACTTTGTAGTGAAGAAGCAATTGGAAAAATAGAAATAATTTTGGAAAATATGTTAGTGATTTTAACCTAAAAGTTAAGTTAAAAATTAATAAAGTATATTTTAGTGGCAGTGAAATGAACTTAGAATCTATTAAGGGACTATTAAACTGAGGTCAATGATATCCATAGACAAAGGACTTAGGTACAAGACTGTTAGAAAGACCTTTCTAAAATCTGCCTCCAGATAAATCAGCATCGTTTCCTCAGTCGTCTTATAAAATTACAATGAGTCATATTCCACCATCCGTCTTACAACAGTCAACATCAGTGCCAGTTAGTATTCCATGAACATTTGCGTTTCAAATCAATTTAGCTAAAGTATATTTAAGTGGCAAGTTTTTGTATACATATTTATAAACTTCTGTGAATATATTTATTGTAAACAGTGGTGACTTCTTCTCTTCTCTAAAACATAAGCCCTTTCAAACCCGCTCGAGCTACATTACATACTAAATACTCATTACAAAACTATACATGAAAATTTGAATGTTATTCGCACTTATTTGTTGTCTATTGATAAGACAATCTGCAATACAATTCTATTTCGTCATCATAATATTAGTACAAAGTGGTCTTATAATATACAGATTAGGATTATATTTAATGCTCAGTAACCTTTAAATAGCTTACCACCTCATTGTAGAAGATTATTTGGCATCGTATTACGAAGTTGGTTTATTTGGCCTTAGAACTTGGGTTAGGTTATGGACTGGTGGAATGTTAACTACCCTGTTTGTGCTGTAAGTAGGTTGAAAACTTTAAAGGTGTTATTGATGGTTAATGATTTGTAAAATATCACACCCACCCTTACCACCTCATATAAACCAATCATTAAATTTTATATATTATAACTATAAGGTAAATTAAAATTAAATTATTCTTGTATCTTTTAAGATCATATTTTACCTATTCATTTTTTTTTTTTCAGTTTTCTTAATTGTTGAAAGAGGAAATAGAGCATGTTAAATTTACGAAATTGAATTTTCATTCAAATATATGAGGTCGTGGATTAGAGAAAGTGGTCTCTGTAATAGGGGGGGGGTTGGCACTAGTCTTTCATATTTTATTGTTTAATGAACGTTTTATTTTCCTCTCTATGTGACATCTACGGATTTACTTTGAGCTTGGTCCTCTAAGTAGTTTAGTGTTTGAAACTTATTCTGAGAAAATTGATTTTAGGGGCGTTCTGGGTGGATTTGGCAAGTCAGTCTTCTACCATAGTCAGTACGATTTCATTAGACTGGAAATATCCCACATATTTAATATTGAATATTGAAGCAACAAAATATTTAATAAAAATTAGAAGTAAGAAGAAAAATTGTTTGTCTGTATATGTGTCTACTTGAAGAGTAGCGACATCCCACAGGTTACCACCGCTCAGTATTACATGCACTTCGGCAGAACAGTAGACAATACACTTAAACTAAATACATTTTACAGACAAGGACAAGGACAAACACAATACACAAACTAGGGTCTCCGTCCCTAGTTAATTGGCGAAAGCCAAGGGAAAAGGAAGGGATTAGCTCAATGGTAGCGCGCTGGACTAGCAACGCGGAGGTCTCGGGTTCGAATCCAGCATGCTGCCCTTAGAATTTCTTTTCTTAGGAGCCTCTACAACTCAATGTCGGGGACGAGTGTAGCCAGAGAACATTGCTTGGAGGCCGGCTGTGCATTGGAGAAGGCTCTGGTAGCACTATAGATCTTTCAGGTCACAGGGTAGTTAATAATTCCCTACAACAATCTACAATTTGTCTAACTCAAACTTGGTATTCCGTTTAGGTACTACCACCGTATATATCACGAAAATATTGAACAAAATCTGTCAACCAAAAGTGCCACTTTATTAAATAATTTTTTTTCCCAGTTTTTTTTGGTTGTGATTTTCTCAAAAAACAACACCTCAAACGATTTTCTTTAAACTTAGTATATCAACTTAGTACATACAAAGATCTACAACTTTTATTTGAAACATTTCTCCTGGAAAAATTCATATAAGGGACTTTTGAGGGACGCGGGTGGGATTATGTTTTCCTCTAAAGTGTTATTTCACTTCAATAATGTGCTATATAATTCTGTCAACTAAATAATATTAATTAGAATATTATACAAGTTGCCAAAATTTCCGGTTTGAAGAAAATCGGTTGAGCGGAAGTGCGACTTTACTGAATTGGTTTTTAAACACTAATAAGAATTGTAAGTGTGAAGGAAATTTGTCATTTCGCAGTAAGAGAAAGTTGTGTGAGTGTTTCACACCAGATTTTTTTTTTTTTTTTTTTTTGTTACAAGCATCGGAGATTTCAAATGATATGAAAGATAGTTTTACTTTTTATTGATCTAATATTATATCTGTGATGATGAATTTGTGAAATATTCACGTGGCACCTTTGTGAACTAATTTTAGAATTTATTGAAAAATTGTATTTAAAAAAGACTTTATCTCAATTAAAATTAGTTTCTATTCCTATACAGCAAATAATGTACATTACGAATATGGGATATGGCGGAATTGTGTTAGGAATCGAATTGAAATGTAGAAATTTATCTTCTATCAATTTTAAAATTAATCTCATCGACCAAACTATTGCGCAATACGCAGTAAACAAAGTCAGCTTATGTTGTGTAAAATTATTTATAACAGAAATCCTTCGTTTTTTTGTTTTTTAAATATTTTTCTGTAACTTATTCAGTAATATTTACACATTGTCTCTTATTTTACCAATTAAAAATCAGTAATCTAAATTTTCTTTTAAATTACACAATTATTATATAAAATTAATGAAAACTGTATTGAAAATTACCTTATTTGTTTATTTATTTCTTACTTTTTTTTTTTTTTTTGAAGGTCATATACAAAACTATTAATTACAATCAATAATACACAATAAATATTTTACACTTTGGAATCAATTTACAATTGTCTTAGATTTTTTTTTCTCCCCCCCCCCGTTAGTTATAATTCAAACCTAATAAATACCACCCTAATACCCTTTACAGGTCACTACTGTTGACGCATGTAATGTATACACCTATTTACTTGCTACAATTACAACGTTGTACCCAGCAATTGTAAAAAAAAAACTTTCATTTGTATCATTGAAGACAACCATAAACAATTCCTTCATAAATAATTACTATATTTTATTATCCATCGCCTTGTTCTCGTGAATAGCGATTAAAATTAGCCAATCATAAACAGACCAAAAATTTTCTCACATCACTTGTAATAGGATCCTAAGTGAGGGATCCATAGCAGAGAGAGAGAAAGACAACCTTGACAGCACTACTCTCTCGGACTAGAGTGGGAAAAACTGCTTAAATACAGCGACGGGAGATATACGAGAGGTATATATAGCAGAGTTCACTCGGCAGTCACAACGAGTCATCTACCTTACTCTTTACCACTCGACCATACTCTACCATTTTAATGTAAAGTCCAGGCAGTCAGTGTCATTTTTTACATTATACAGTGTTCAGCCATATCTAGTTTATTAATCTAAACCAAACCATTTTCACTCCTTCATCATAGCCATTATATCACTTACCTACTGGCTAATGGAGGAGTAAGTATTTCGGCAGACTTAAAGAAAAGATAAACAAATACTTCTTTTTTTCTATCTCTTATTAACATGTTCAAAACTGATTTCTCTAATAAAATATGTTTTCGAGACCCAGAAGAAATTTTGCTGATTTTTTTTTTTTATTTTTTATAATTTTTCACTCTTTTTAAACCGGCTTCAATGATTTTCGTTAAATTAGTTAGAAAATTGCTACAAAACGATAAGTTTGTCACTTTCATTTGAAAGATACTGCGTAGAAAATGAAAGAATTTCAATGAATTAATAAACATTCCAATTTTCATGAAAATTTCCAATTGGAATGTAGTTATATATGTATATAGTTCATTCCTAGATTTATTTTAGTTTATTATTTTCTTTTGTTTTAATATTTTTTTTACATCTAATATATTCACACTTATTTTCTTATTAACATATATACATTATAGAAAATATGTCTAGAGTTAAAGTGATTTAAAAAACAGTTGAAAAAAAAAAAATTATCATTGAAAAGACTAAAGGAAGGGGTTAGCTTAGTGGTTAGCGCACTGGACTTCCACGCGGAAGTACTGGGTTCGAATCCAGCTGTACGGCCCTTAGTTTTTCTCTTCCTGGTGCCCCTAGAGCTCATTGAGATCGGCAGTGCACTGAGAAGGCTCCGGGCGCCAATGACCAATAGATGACGCGCCTTAAATTAAAAAAAAAATTAATAATAATTTATTTATTAATTAAGACTTTGTTCATATAAAAGTAAACGCTACTTATATTATTTCTATATTTTAACGTAAATTTTCTATTTGCAATATCTTAGAGAGTCAATGACATAGTCAAGTTTAAAGAAGCTTTATAAGAAATAGATTATCAGATATTCAATTTATATATGCGCAATATAATTTTAATTTATATACAGTAAACAATCGGTGAAAATAGTAAGGGATTTTGAGTGGGTTTAGAATTATGATTAAAATCAAGTGTAAAGCAGAACAAGAATGGTAAAGTGGTGGTGAAGAGCATTGGTAAGAGAACGTTATGGCTAGGAAACGGTAACAGTTTTAGTGTGTGAGTAAAGTGAATTTTAAATGTAAACTTTACCTTTCTGTTGTAATATTAACAAACTTGTTCCATTCATTATATATTTATGACTCTATTGGAAGAGATTAGAAATCGATATGACCCTTCTCGTTCTTGCCCATGCGCTTTGATCCATTACTCTTATTATCTATTTATTAACTAACTTGAAATATTGTTTGTTAGCTATATTATATAGATATACTCATGTTTTGGGCCACACTATACTCTCTCCCTCTCTCTACGGTTTTCTGAATTTCCTTTATTCCATCCAACTAGTACCCTATTTCCCTACTTATTTATTTAATTTAATCAAGATACTCTTTATTTGTAGTTTTATTTGGCTATGGGGGAAAAAAAGAAGAAAAAGTATCAACAAAATAATAGTTATTTATCAATCAGTTGGTAAAGTAACGCTTTTTTACATTCGAGTTCAGATATTGACTACATGACCGCAGCAATGTGGCAACTGAACGAGAGTGTAAAAATTCTTTACTCATTCGTTGAATATTAATTTATTTCTGCAACCGGTAAACTGAACTGAAAAACTGAACTGAAATGATATGAATTAAAAAAATATGAAACGTTTTAAATAATGAGGATGTACTTTCAAGCCCTTGTAGAGGAAGAAGCCAATGAAAAAATTTAGAAAATAAATATAGTAATTTTAACAATATTTTAAGTGTATTTTAGTGTAGTGAAATGAACTGTTAGGAACTATCCAGGTAAATGACACCGTTATAAGAGAGGTTATTTACCAACTCAGCACTATTGTCTTTTAATCCCCTTCTATAAAGGGCAGGTTTTACCAAGAGAAGCGCCATTCTTTTACCAGTCTTCTTACAGCATTTTAGCCAGTCTAAATTCGACATTCAACCAACAATCATCGAGACATAACATCAGTGCCAGTTTAAGCGGCGTTAGACATTTAAGTTTTGCAAGAATTTTTGTATATTTATAAGCTTACTTCAATATTCACAATTAACAAATAATTACTATTTGTAAAGTAACTAAATTAATATATAGTTGAATTACTATTTAAAACAGTGGTTCTTATTATCTATTTCTAATGCTTCTATCTCTCTCTCTTAAACATATACAGACACAAGCCCCCGTACAAAGCCACTCGTGCTACAATACGACAAACAGACAATATATCACACCAATCACATCTCTATTTATTTTATCAGAGCTTAGCCTCTATTTTTTTAAACCTGCTCTCTTTGGTATAACCTCAAATCCATTGTTATTTGGGATTTATTATGTAATACGTTCTTGTTTTCGCGTATTGCCGCTAGATGTCGGGCTACTTTCAAATAAATAATATTGCTTTTCTTCATTTATGAGAAAAGTAATGGCTGCTTTACTTTTTGTCACTTGTGAGATATAACTCACACTCAGTACGTTTAATTTAATAATTGCCACATTTTAACATGGTTACAGAAAGATTATAGTTCCTTAAATCACTCAATTACATTAGACTTTAATGTGAACTGTCACTGGAGTCATTACCAGACAGACATTATTCAATAAACCATTCCTTACTTCCATTAAGGTGGCATCACGCTATTTAATAAATAGTCGTTATTAAGTTCCAATGCCAAAATAAATTATGGGATGAATCTGTAAGAAAGTTTTTTTCATTTTTTAATAAAATCAGTGACTGCAAAGAAAATTTATTATCATGTATTGAGGCATACAATGCTTTACTTAGGAAATCTTTCGAGGTAACAAATATTTTTAATAATATCCAAAACTAAAGTGTTTCTATTGGTAGAACCGTAATTTTGATTCAATAATATCATCAGAAATTCAAAATCGGATGCTATGAAGTGTTGTGCCACAACTATTAATTCGAACTTTTACATACATAATCTTTAAGATTATATTTAAGTTTGGGATATGTTATAATTTGTAATTGTTTTTTCATTAAAATATTATTTAAAAAAAATCTGTGTGTGTAGTAGTGTGAAGTTTGGAAGAAGATGCTCCGCAGAAAATCAAGCGAAAACAGTGCAATGATTGACCCCAAAAAAGTAGGGTAGCCATATTAAAAATGAAGGTATTAATAGTAAACCAGCGATTTTAGCAATTATGTAGGTCTTTAAGTGAAAAATCTGATATTTCATATAATTCCTCTTTCAATGACATTACAATCTCCTTGCACTTGTAATGGATTGCCATGTTTCGTTTCTTGCCTGCAGCCAAAAATCATATAGCAATCCGCCCGACGCCGCCCGCAGCTACGTCACTCAAAATGTCCCATAGTACGTAAATACAAGCTATTCGAATTCTCCACCGTAAGGGATATCAAGGTCCGCCTACCTCAACCTCTAGGAAATCTGGAGATCTGGATATGAATCTAGGAACTGAATATAGCATATATAAGAGCTTAGCTGGAGTCAATCATTCAGTCAACAATTGGATCTATAGTTCCAATCACCAGCTTAGTCTGTTATTTCTATTCACGTTACCAACTTTCAGTATCAGTCTGAAACTGTCCTTGTAGTACCTGTTTCTTAGTGTCAGTCTTGTACTTTTCTCTTCTACATTATTCTCTGACCAACACTGTTTCAAACCCTACCACACACTGATCGTAACCTGATCTTTACATTAATCCACTTTTTCCTGTTTATTGAATGCTACTTTTCGCATTTTCGGATTGTCAGCGGAGGATTTCTTAAAATTTCCAGACCAGCAGTAGGCAAAGTGAGTTTGCGCGTTTATCTGAAGAGTACACATATTGTTTCTTTGAAATGGTAAATTTTTATTAAATTGTAAAATGAGAAAGCTTTGAAATTAATAAAAGAATTTAAGGTATTTATCAATTGTCCGTTATACCATGATATCCGGCGTAAAACGTAATTGATTTATTTTAAAATATGAAACTATTTAAAAAAAAGAAAATTATAAAGTGAGTAGCTGCAAAGCCAAATCACTTGAGGACTTGGAAATTCTAAATAATTGATGCGAGAAGGAGAGAGAGATGGATTTCAGAGAAATAAACTAGATGATATGCTGAACACTATATAATGAAAGAAGGCACACACTGCTAGAACTTTACAAATATATAGAAGTTAGATATATAAAGAGACAGACTGAGTGATGAGGGAAGGTTGCTGACTGGTTGTAAACTCGTGTAAACTGTTCTTCTGAGGGCTAGCTCGGCTGTGATATTAGAGTCTCCCACCCTAGTCTGGCCTAGGTAGCGAGTAACTAGATTGATTCATTTTTGTGTTTCTTCGCTCTTCGGATCCTACTAATCAATAATGATTCGGATCCCCTTAGTAAAAAGGATACTTCTTCGAATATCACTAATTTTACATAATATTGTCGCTGTTGACTTGAATGCATATCTCACAGTATGAAAGCATATACATTTAAAAAAATATTATTTATTCTATTATTAATTTAATATAAAAAAAATAATAACGTATTACAATAACGTATGCATTTTTTTCTTTATTTTATTATTTTATTTGATCAGAAATAAGAACTGATTTACTTTAATTTCATAACTCTCCTCCCAAAACCTAGCCATCGCTCTTATTATATATATGTATGTATGTATGTATATAAGTATAAATATATACATGCAATATATTATAATATATAAAAGTGTGAAGAAAAGCTCAGAGGCGTATGTACTGCGAATGTGTCGAATATTTGACAAGATGTAAGTGCTATAGCATGCGTTTCTCAAGTATGCAATGGATGCATTATTGGTCCTCTTTTCAGAAGTATCTTTCCCCCTTTTTTTTGTTGCAACTACACACGTTCCCTTGACTCTGCATGCTACAACATCACAGTTCGTTCAAATACTCGAAAGGGCGTAAGAGAAACGCCTGTAAAGCGACCTCTTTGGCACCCTCCGTTCTGATGTTGCAATATTCTTCTATCGTTTTCTTATATTATGTTCTTCTCCGCTACCACTTTTATATTTACATTTGAAGTTCACTTTAAAACCATTTTTATTTTTTTGATATTTATACAACATTGCTTCTTTGGTATGACAGTTAAAGTAATAAAATAAAATAAAATTCAAGGAATTTCATTCAATTCATGGAATTTCAGAAAGATTCCGATTATAGCTTACTTTTCTAAACTTTTATTATTTACGCAATCTTTTGATGACTTTTTTATGTTAACCTAAGCAATAACTGATCCCATCAAGGAAACAGAAAGTGGCAGCAAAGAAGAAACGTAATAATAATATTGGTAAAGATAGCATTCTCTATTCGACAGGCATTCTTATAAGGTCATCTATTTTCTGTTTGGTATCTCATCCTCGGCTTGCTGTAGGGTATAGGGTCCGTGAGTCTTAATCAGCGATCTATCACCATTGTATATGAGATTAAATCGAGAGAAATAGCTGGTGAAAGCAAAATTTCTACCTGTTCTTGTTGCAGAAATGTTTGACAGTTTCTTATCATAACAGATCTAGCGTGTCCTGCTGGAATATGGTACTAACATGATCATCAAGGGCAACTAAACTAGTCTTAAGGTCTCGTCGCTAATGAATATTGAACCTTTCTTGGATAAAGAATAGAGCACCTAAACCACTTCAAGGTGATTTACTTTGTTTTGTCGTGCGTTGTATCAAATTTATGAAAAACATTTAAAAAAATGTAGAAGAAGCTAGTGGGCAAAAAAAATGAAAAATAGAGGTTGATCTGATAAATTAGTAGAAGTTTTACCGTAACAATGACTCCCGAATTTTTTGAATTCAGTAATTTCTTCAACTCCTTTCTTAATTATCTACGTTAGACCTAGTCATCACAAGTCATCATGTGCCTCTGGATTAATTGACCATACACCTAATTTTTTGTTTTGTTTTTGTTTGATTTATTCCTTTCATTATTTTCAATCATTGGTACGATTTATCTTTATAACAGCTAGGATTGGTTAAATTAATTTAACAACTAAATAATTATAGTAAACCAATCACCATCAAATTCGCTGCACAAAAATTTGATTTAATAGTTCCATTAGCAGCTGCATTGAGGCGCCAAATTGAAGCCTCCAAGCGCACGTCAATTATCAATAAAATGTCAATTCGTCTGTGCATAATCAACTGCTACCACTGCATATTCTAATCTGCGGCAAGTACCGCTATTTACTTAAAAAGCAAAAAGTTCATAGGAGGCAGGTAACTGCACATTTTTAACCTGACGGTTCACATAATGCAATTCATATAGTAATTTCCATCAATGATGTATCCGCTGCAAAACAATGAAACCGAATGTAATTTTTTTCTGCATTGAAAAATGTCATTAAAAAAATTGTCGAGTTTCTAGACATTACATATTGGTTTTTTACATAGAAAATAACGATTGGTATTTCGTGAAACTGAGTCTTATCTAATTATCTGATGTTTATATGAAATAAATAGAGAATGCTTTTTGAATGGACTTAGATAAAATTAAATGAAATAAATTTAGTTCAAAATTAGAGGTTGAAGCGGAATTCTGTATCTATTCACGTTATGGTGAACATTATCGAAAATGGCGTGATCTGTATGTAATGCAATTTTATAAAATACTGTAGATTTTGTTTTGAAATGATTAAAGTTTTTAGATATTTAATTTTTTAATCTATCTTTAATTAATTTGTATAAATTAAATTAATAAATAGCAATAGAAAACGAGGGATTCTATTTGTTTATTTCTGTTAACATTACGCCATTTAACATGAGGGAACTTTCAACTAATAACCATATAATGTATGTAAATTATATATTAAATACTTAAGTAAATACCTTACCTTTACTTAAGTAAATATCTTTTCCTGTGTATTATTAACCTCTTAATTATATAAATTATGGTGCATTTACTTTTGTTATTCTATTATCCAACGATTATTATCTACTTGCAAAGAGAGAGAGAGAGAATCTCGAGACTGAATCTCTGGAAGTTAAGTGTACACGAGGAGGATGTCCTCTTGAGTATATATTTGTATAGGCAAAATGTAACTCTAAAACCACTCACACCGTTATGTCTTCAACACTTCTCCTCCTCTTTCCCACTTGGATATATATATATATATACAATGCCCGTTTTCAACCCCCCACTCCAACCCTCCGTACTCATTCATTCTTCAAGATATTTATTATATTTAATTAACGATTTAATTTAGTAATTAATTAATAGGAGGGGTATGGTAAGGGGTTTTGTCAGAGAGTGCTAGGTTGCTAACAATACACTAGCGTTACACCATACTCCTATGGATATACTAACCCAGCCGGGTAACACCATCAAGCGAGAGGCTGAAGAAGAAGAAGAAGAAGCCGCCAGAAGTAGAAGATGCAGGGAGTTTGGTGAGGATTATATTTTAACAAGAGAGCTGCCACCATCGTGTGTTAGTATAGCTGGGAACTGCTAGAGAGAGACAGAGATCTGTTTTCCCGCTCGGGCGCTCGCACTTACACTGCCTCCTATATCTTCTCTCTCTCGCTATGTAAAACTCAAATACACACACACACACACACACCTCTCTAAATTTCTGTATATATACACTTGCTTTTCTAAACCACTACTACCTACCCACTTTCATCATCTTAACGAAGAATTATTAAATAAGGCCTCAACTGTGAAAATTAGGTTGCTGCCCTCGGCTCCTTCATAGTTATGTTTCCTCTTTTGACTCCAACATCTACATCACTTTCCATCACCCAATATTTGAAATTTAAATAAATTTTTTTTTTTTTCAAAACTTCTTATACTAAACTACAATTTTTTTCACAAATAAAATAAATTCCTCTCAGGAATTTAAAAAAAAAATTCTACAACTTTCCCAACACTCCTAGTTCTGAATAGGATAGCCACTGAATAATAAACAAAAACAAAACAAAAAAAAGTAAAACAATCTGCTCAGAAAAACACAATCCATGCGCTGAAACTGAACTATAACAAAAGTCAGAAATTCTTTCATCCTCATAAATTATTATTGTTTTCTTTTTAATTAGGACGCATGAACATCTAAAGGTTTTTGGCGCACGGAGCCTTGTCAGTGCACTGCCGGCCTCCGGGCAGTGTTCTCTTGTTATAGACAACATTGCCCTTCACCGGAATTCAGGTTAGCACGTGCTGAAGAGAAAAAGCACGTGAAAGTGTAGTATGATGCTAATAGAGCGGAGCGGCAGGGACAGGGTTTTATATATTACTTAGTATCACATGTGAGTCTGATAAAATACAAGAATGATTGTTGACATGACCGTGGAAAAAAGATGAAAGATGACAAAAAGATGGAATAATTTCAACTTAATTTGAGAGAAATGGAGGATTAATTGTTGTGAGAAAAAATCTCGAGGCTATTCTGAAGAAATTTAGTATCATCTAGGGAGAAGGGGGTATTGATTATTCTGAGGTGTAATGGGATCCGAAGAGAGGGATCTAAAGCAGAGAGATATGCACAGCTATGCAAGCCCGAGAGAGGGAGTCTTCCAACAGTATTACAACAGTTCATACAGCAGTCAACAACGCGTCAACAACCTTTCTTTTTCCTCACTCTAAATCTCTCACTACTATTTTTATATATTCGTGTAAAGTCCAGGCAGTTTGTATTACTTTTCTAATTATACAGTTTCAGCATTACGTCCAGTTTATTATCTCTCAAACCCAATTTCTCTTCTTCACATACCCATTATCCCGGACCTTTTCTGAAAAAATAAAATACCGCGAATAACTCAAAACACCACATTGTTAAAAAATAGTATTACCAGTTAATGTTTTCAACAAAATCCTTAACGTGAGGATCCGTGTGGCTGTTCTTAAATGAAATATTCAAGTGTACTTATTTTCCAACGATTTTTCATTCAAAAACTTAATATAAATATAGACCAAATTTCTAAAAAAAATCAGTTTTATCGAACTTCTAGAACCTTAAAAACTTGTATTTCTGGTGACAACTCAATTTCGAAAATTATGACACGAAACTCTCTCACTGATGTTATAAAAAAAAAAAAGTAAAAATAAATAAATAAATAAAATAATTAACAGGGAGTTGGAATTAACATTATTCAATGTATAAATCTTGTTTTTAAAGCTTTGTAAAATTGAAAATAAACTTTGGTACTTATACTTAATGTAATAAAGTTTACAGAAACAGAGAGTTAAATATTCCAAAATCTTATATTATGTATTTAGATTAAACATTTATTAAATAAGAGAATTATTCAGTATATTTTTTTTAGTAAAAAATTAATAACATTTACTTGAATTAATATATTAAACATTAAGTTTTATTTTTAAACATTACTACTTAATATTCATAAAAGTCTAATATTCTGTTAAACGTTTGTCCGATATTTAAAAAAAAAAAATTTAATATTTTCTTATAATTTTGGGTAAATTTGAATAATAAAAATGTCTTACGACAAAGTTCACGGCTAATTATAATAATTCCAATAAATTTATGTACACATATGTATTTATAAATTTGTTTTCATTTAGAGATTATATATTTATATTTAATTTGTATATTATTTATATATTATAAAACAATGATTAAACAAATCCCCACCCCGCATTTTCACCAATAAAGTACATTACATTAATTTGCAAATATATATATATTTAGAAATATTTTTTTTTTTTTTGTATAAATACAGTTTAAAATGGTAATTAATTCTGGGAATATTTTATAATAAATTTCAAATTAATATTTGAAACCCCCGTTCCACCCGTGTGGCGGAAATGGGTGAGAAAGGCGATTGCTCTTCCACAGGGATGTGTGCCATTTTAATAGGATAAAATGGATGTTTGATTAATTATCATTATTTATTTATTTCTTCCATATTTATACTTGTTTTAATATAAATATATATTTTTATTTATGAATATAAAGTTAACCAAAAAAAATTATAACACTAATGTTTAGTCAATTTAATTTTTAATTTTTTAAAATACTTGAATGGAATCAAATTCCTGATTTTCTTTTGCTGTTTATTTTCTCAGATTTTCTATTTCCTTAATGACAGGCTATTCTTCACTCTCATTCCTCGCTTTTTAGCTTTCTCTATCCAACATCTTGTAGTTGTAACTCATTGGATATGATGTTTTTTTACTTATTGCAACAAAACAATGCATTAATGGAAGTTGCATTAATAGATACACACAGAAGTCCAACTTCTAAAACACCCAAAAAAAAAACTTTCTTTTTTTTTGTTCGCATTCTATAATACATGGCTTTCTCGTGAAAACGTTCGAGAAAATTTGGCACAGTCACCAATACTTTCTCAATATATTTTTTTATTTTTTCTTTAGAAAACTGCGCACTCACAGATTTCCTTCATATTTCGTATGTTACACACACAAATACGAGTAATTCTATCATTTTTATATGTGCCTTTTTTTTCTTGGAAATTTAATTTTTATGGTGTTCGGTTGGAGCTCTAACTTCAGGTTTTTCTCTGAAAAAAGGATAATGAAAATATCGTATGCTTCTAGTAACTGTACATGGAAAAAGCACAATTACTATGTTTGAAAATTACTTAGTTGGAAGAAGCCGTACAACAAATCAGAATGGAGTATTTTCCAGTTTTTCACTACTTTTATTGAAAACGGCTTCTAAGATTTTCTTTAGAATCGATATATACAGGATCCCATGTAAACGTTTAAGAATTATTTCAAAAGTGGCCCGTTTAAATGGTATACCCTTGTATGACTATTATTTTTTTTTTTTATGGAAAAGAAAACTTAAGTATCCTCTAAGGGGAAGGATTAGCTAAGTGGTTAGCGCATTGGACTCCCACGCGGAGGTCCCGGGTTCGAGTCCAGTGCTACCCTAGATTTTTTTCTTCCTAGGAGCTTCTACAGCTGACTGTTAAAGTATCCTCTGACAGCAGTTTCTCTTCTAGTGGAAGTTAAAAGCAACTGAACAATCGTAATAATTCCATTATTTAAGAAAACTTATCAATCAGAAGTGCTGATAAGTGAAAAAAATTGTAATCCTTCCTTCACAGGATTTTTTTATAACAATGTAAAATATCTTAATATATAATTTTAAAATAGAGTGCTTCGCAGTTGGCAGATTTTAATTATTAATTACTCAAATTTATGGATTACTTCTTTTTTTTTATTTTTTCATATAAGATTTGTGGGATATATTTTCATTATTAGATTCTTCTAAAGACCTGAGAAATCCTTTTCAAATTGCACAATTTTAAACGATATTAATCCCTTGTATTGATTAAATTAGATTTCTTTTCGAAATACTTTTAAGAAATATATCAGTGACACTAATATAATGAACTAATAATGGTTACAATACATTGACCTACTTTATTATAAATATTTCCATTTTATTACTCAAGTTAATATTAGAATTATACATGAGATTGTTAACATTGTCTTGCCTTGACACATTTTT
>JAAEAF010006470.1:0-18799 GCA_011037195.1 Triatoma infestans | reverse complement strand
TATAGTGGTTGTGATAAGAAATGAGAACATTACGAATTGGGACGTGAGCGACCATCTATATTTAAACATTTATGTAACGACGAGAGAGACACATGTCCGGAGGGACGGCACCCAATACCATAGAGATTGAAGCCGCCCTAAATTAAAAAAAAAAAAAAAAAAAAAAAATGAAATGATTGTAATAAAAAAATTTTGCAATTTAATTACAGCAAAACAATAAAGTAAGCAGTTAAATAAACTCTTTAAAAAACAAAACATATCTGACTTGTACAGTTCAATGAAAGATCATCATAGTACGTTGAACACATAAGATGCTAATGATTTTTTCAAATTGGAAAGTGTCCTAGAAATGTTAAAAAGAATATAAACTTCAAAAAAATTTGGCCCAGTTCACAACATTCCATTACAAAATCAAGAAAGTGTGAGAGAGACGGAAAACAGTTTATAGCTATAATTCAATAGAGAGCCCATCAAACCGGTTTCTTTTTATTAGTAAAAATATATAAAAACATTAAAAATGAATTCTTAATAGATAATCAAGTGATAAAAAAAAAAAAATAGCGATAAAAATACGAAACATCATCATTTTTAATTTAAAAATCAACATTATTAAAAATTCTAAAAAAAATAATGTCTTCTATAAACCAATAGAATTTATTAGAAAAATTAAAATTGCTAAATAATCTTTTTTTTATTTCTTAAATGTCGGCAATGCCATAATATATTATTCGATTAATTAATAAAAAAAAAAAAACTTAATTTAATATGAAGACAGGTACACACAAACAAATAGATCAATCAAAAAGTTGTTTAACATATTTAAATATGTAAACAGGTCGATAGTACTTTAGATATTTATTAAATTCTCTATTGATTAAGATTTTATGTTTACGAATGCTGAATGTTAATTCAATTTTTTATTTCGCTTACTGCTACAGGGAGTTTGCAATGTGAACTTCCTAAATTTCTTAAATGAGTTTATTTATTTCCTTTATAGGTGAAAAATATTGCGATCAGTCAAATTTTCGAAATTTTAACTTTTCATGAGAAATATATGTTTTGAGGTTCCCTGAGTCCAAAAAAGTGGTTTTTAGCACATGGTCTCTCTGTGTGTGTGTGTATGTGTATATTTGAAGAGCATCAGCTCAAAAACGAAAAATCCTACTAAGTTGAAACATGACATTATGTTTAGGTATCACCATGGGATTTGACAGTGCCGTTATCTGTCAAAATTCATAAACCGGAAGTACCACTTTACTAGTAGGTATTTTTATGTTTTTGCGATTTTGTCAAAAATGGCTCCGGACGATTTTCTTTAAACTTAGTGTATCAAATACACATACAAAGAGCTACAACTTTTATTTGAAACTTTACTCCGGGAAAATTCATTTAAGGGCACTTCTGGGGGGGAGGGGTGTGGTTAGGTTTACAACTTAACTGCTATTTCAGTTTATTAGACAATTCTGTCATCTAAATAATATTAATTAGAATTAAATATGTTGTTGAAATTCCCTTGTTTGAAAAAAAAAAAATTGGATGACCGGAAGTGCGTTTTTTACTGAAATTTATGTTTCAGTTTTCTAGTATTTTCTCCAAATTGGGACAAACGATTTTTTTTTTTTAAAGTACGAATGAGTACTGATAATGTCATTTAAGGATGCTTTTGGTGGAAGGATGGTGTTATGTTTTTCACTAAAGTGCTATCATAATTGATTATACAATTCTAAACATCCAAACAAAATTAATTAGAAATTAATAGATGGGCCATAATTCCGAGTTTCAAGAAAATTAGTAAACCGGAAGTGGGCTTTTATTTTGTAGTACACTAACAATAAAAAATATGTCAATTTCAATTTTGAAAACTGGAGTAAGAGAATTTTGTGTGCGATTCCAGAATACATCCTCTTACAACAATCATGAGAACGTAAAAAAAATAAATAAATAAATAAATAAATAAATGAAGGATACAAATTTTAAAAAAACTTACAATGGACAATTACAGTTATTATCTTGTAAAACTCACCTGAAACAAAAAAACATAAATAAATGTACAAATACAATTAAAAAAAAAAAAAAATTTAATAAATAAATTCTTTAGTGAAAAGGATATAAAGGAATAAAATCGTTATAAATGTTACAGTAAATTTCCACAGCTGACTATATTACTCATATAAAATACGGTATCTGGAAATGCACATAAACAAAGAGTGGGGGAGAAAACGTGAACAATGTCTGTGTATATGAGTGTACATTATATATATATGTATTATAAATAATTATATAGAAGGAGAACAAAATATTTATTGTATTGTGTGATTAGAATAACCTTGTCTAGATAGTAAATATTTTTTAAATGTCATATACACTTTTGGTGTTATTGTTTGTTTAAAAAACATTTATTTATTTCAAATTGCATAATAAACACTTTTTAATTTTTTTTTTTTTTTTAAATGGATAATACGAATTAATATAATTTAATTAGGATAACAAAATTTAAAAAACTGACACGATCGTAATGATCCCCCCTCTTACAGAAGTGATAGTTTAGTTTAAGGAAGCAATACTACAATGAACAATCCACTGCCACCCCCGACAGAACTTACGAAAAAAAGAAAGATTTAAAACACTTTGTTCTTACAAAAAATATGGTATGAAACACTAAAACAATTTTCTCTTACTCCTGTTATCAAAATTATAATTGACAAATTTTTATACTTTGTATATCAAATATAACGAAATTCGTCGAAAACTGAAAAAAAAAAAACCTGTTTCAGTAAAAGCGCACTTCCGGTTTAATCATTTTCTTAAAACTTGGAATATTGGCCATCTATTTATTTCTAATTAATTTTGTTTAGATGATAGAATTGTATAGTCAACTATGATAGCACTTTAGAGGAACCCCACCACTCCCTTAAAAGTACCCTTAAATGAATTTTCCCAGAGAAATGTTATGAATAAAAGTTTTAGATCTTTGCATGTTTAGTTTATATACGATGTTTCAAAGAAAATCGTCGGAGTGATTTTTGAGAAAATTGCGAAAAACTGAAAAAAAAAAAAAAAAAAATTTAGTAAAGTGTTAAAACAAAACGCACTTCCGGTTATCCGTTTTTTTTCAAACTCGGAATTTCAACAACATATTTAATTCTAATTAACATTATTTAGATGACAAAATTGTCTAATAAACTGAAATAGCAGTTAAGTTGTAAACCTAAACCCACCCCTCCACCCAAAAGTGCCCTTAAATGAATTTTCCCGGAGAAATGTTTCAAATAAATGTTGTACCTCATTGTATGTGTATTTGATGCACTAGGTTTCAGAAAATCGACGGAGTCATTTTTGAGAAAATCGCAAAAAAGTAAAAAAACCAACTAGTAATGTGGTACTTCCGGTTGAGGAATTTTGACAGATGACCCACTGTCACATGCCATGGTGATACGTAAACGGAATATCAAGTTTTAATTTTCTACGGTTTTTCGTTTTTGAGGTATGCTGTTCTCACACACACACACACACACACACACACACAGACCAATTGCTAGAAACCATTTTTTTGTACACTCAGGGGACCTCAAAACGGAGATTTTCGGTGAAAACTCGATATAGAAAATTTGACACAATTACAATACTTCATCTTATACTAGGAGTAAGAGAAAGTAAAAATGGACGCGCTGCGTTTGAGGAGGCATAAAAAGGATGCTGTAATCGTGCTAGATTTTGTAATATACGTATGGTGTTAGATTTCCAGAGTTTTTTTTCATAATGTGTGTAAATTTATCACTACCTCCCTCCCCCTTTACCTGTGTATTTGTTTGTAAATAGTATAGCTGAAAAATCCTAACAAATCGCAGAAATTAAAATTTGATTGATTAAAAAAAAAAAAAATTGAAATTTGACCATAAAATATTGATTAAGAAAAATCTGTCCAAAAAAAAAAAATGGACCATCACATGAACCTATATACTCTACTGAAAACCACAAAAGTTGTGTAAAAAAAAAAGAAAAAAGTTTTAACCTAATTTCAAAATGATTGATAATATACCGTTATTACATTATTCTTGTCATGAAATTGACGAAGTATTGTCTACAGATAATAATTTATATTAACCACAAACAAACAGACAAAAAAAAATGGTAAGTAATTTTGTTTTATCTAATGTAGTTTGTAATAATGTAAGTTGTCTGGAAATAATAATAATAATAATAATAATAATAATAATAATAATAATAATAAAATAATAATAATAATGGTGAAAGTTGATGCCGAGTAGTTTTATTTATTCAGAAAAATTTTGATTACGAAATGAATATTGCAATAATATAACAACAACAACAAGAAATAATAATGCAAAATTAT
The DNA here is from genome assembly GCA_011037195.1 of Triatoma infestans. Taxonomy (NCBI): domain Eukaryota; kingdom Metazoa; phylum Arthropoda; class Insecta; order Hemiptera; family Reduviidae; genus Triatoma; species Triatoma infestans. The sequence continues at coordinate 14,445 of JAAEAF010006470.1, read as the reverse complement.
TTGGTATCAAATAAATAAATAAATAAAATTTAAAAAAACCTAGGGGGTCAATGATTCAATCTCCCACGAAAAGATTTTAGATGAATTACTCATTTTATTCTTTATAAAAATAAATATTTTTATAATTATTTAATTCTCATTACAATAAATATGCTAATAGGGTTTTTTATTATTTATTAATTAATTAGAATAATTTCGATATATTTTGCGCTTAAAAGGACCCAAAAGAGTGGAATTGCATTTACTACTACGCCCTGTAATGAAATGGGTTGTGTATTTGTAGTGGCTTGAACGGTGTTGTAAAAGGGCTTGTAAGTATGTTTGAGATAGAAGTATTAGTAATAATCAAGAATTCACCATTGTTTTTAAAATAAATATATTATCTCTAAGTAAATTTAAGCATTTTACAATATCACAATTATAAATCAGATGTATATCTAGAATATTAAATGCAAAGCTCTTATGTTTTAACTTATATCTGGCACTGATTTGAAGAGAGCGATTCCTGAAGTGTTCTGGCTTTGGAAGCAGAATGCAGACTATCTTGTTAGAAAGCACAAGTCAGACTTGCCTAAGGAATGCTCTCTCTAGCGGAGGAATTTGCTTTTACAAAAGAGTTACCCTAATGGGTTTTTTGTGCCTTTGTTTTCCTAATCGCAGTGACCCCAATTTACAGTACATGACTCTAAAATACACTCTTTTTGAAGGTAAATTCACAGCACTAAGATACATTTAAAATAATAAAATTAGATTTTACAAACTATAAAATATTCTAAACTATTTTTAAAAACTATTATTTTCTTTCGATTTCTTTCTTTCACTACAGCTCGAAACACGTAAGTTAGGATCATGTCCTTAAAATTAAAAACCATTAGGATAGATACCTACTCCTCTGGTTGTTGGATGCACTTATACACAGATGACACCGCTGAAAGCACTAGACAAAACAATGGGAATGGGATCTTACTCTAAGGCTTTCAAGATTGCAGAAAACAGGCCAATCTTTTTTAGCTTCAAGTGAGAAGTGAAGGCTAAAGAATTGCCACTAAAAGTTTTAGTATAAAAATCTGAAAAGTGAGGCAGTGATATTGGGTGAAATCGCAGGCTTACAATCATTGCTGTGACCGTTCCAGAACTATATTTCAATACCAGAATTCTGTTGAATATAATATTATTACAGAGGCATTTGCAGGATTGGAAATGAAATCGTCTTCCAGTGGATGGATACTTGTGGCATTTTGGAAATGATCGGCTGGCTAAAGAATGGTCAAAGAAGGATCACCCAAAGAAATAAATATATGTACAGCTGAGGAGTTAAGGAAAGAATATCGGAAGAGGACGCAAGGAAAAGATGTGGCTCTGTTTAGGATGAAAACAGGGCATGGATTATTTGCAGAGCTACATGCACCATTTTGGCGTGGTTGATTCCCTACATATGGAAAATGTCGTCACTTCACCTGCACACGTGTACTGTCTAACAGGCCATACAGAATAACATATGTGAAAAATGTAGGGGTTGCTAGACGTTGAAGACGGAAGTTTTGCCTTCGACATAAATTTTCCCTTATCGCTGTTAAAGCAAATAATGCGGTTATGTCAAATTTTCGAAATTTATTTTTCATGGGAGAATATCAGTTTTTCGATAATCTGAATGCGAAACAAAAACATTTTTGGGCGAATGGTCTGTATACGAAAAACTGCAAGAACCTCGAATCTTGATATTCCATTTCAAGAAAGGATGGTATTTGGTGGAATATACATGGGATCCGCGATATGAAGATTTCGATCAAAATCCGCCAATCCGGAAGTGCGATTTATTGATATTAATTTTGATATTATGGGATGAACAGTAAGAGAAAGTAGTTGTCTTCATATCTTTTTCTTCTCTTCTTCTTCCTTGGGCATTACAGCCTCCTCAACTACATTCCTCCACTCTCGAGCCACCTATCTCCACCTTCTCATCCCTAACATCCTGAGGGCCAACCTGTTCCACGTCATCCAGCCATCGCATCCGTGGTCTTCCTCTACTACCAGTAAACAACTTCCTCGTTATCTATCCTGCTCCATTCTTTCCAGGTAACCCAACAACCTCAACCTCCCAACATTTCACCATCCCCACCAGGTCCTATTCACCATTAGTTCTTTTATCTCCTGATTTAACCTCACTCTCCATAATCCATCCTGTCTTACCGGGCAAAATATTTTTCTCTCCCATACACTGAGAAGTTGCTCATCCGCCCAGGTTACGCTACCGTAGATGACAACCATTCTTATAATAAGGTCTTCATAATGTAGATACGTAAAGAGGAGCTCATTACAATAAGATTTAGAACATCTATTGGGGCTCTGTTGGTTGTAATATTTGTACACTAAATGGAGATAAGTGGATGCGCTATAAAATGGTTTATGAAAAAGGATTGTCTTGTGACAATCCTAATTGCTTGTCCAGACGGCTCTGGATGCTGAAAGAAGTATTTGTAAAAATCGATCGTATTGTTCCGTGTAGTTAGAATGTTCCACGAAGCGCCGACAGACAACCATTTTTTTTTTTTTTTAATGTCATCATTTTCCAAGAAATCATAGAGGTAATTATGTCAAATCTTAATTTCCGTTTTTTGTTTTTTTAGTTTTAAATACTGCTCCAAATATTTTTAAGTTGTTTTACAAAAATTATAAAATGTTTGAAATACAAAAAAAAAAAACACGAAAACAAAGTTAAGCTAACAAATTTAAATTTATGCTTTTAATTCATTTATAACTCGTCTATTCAAGTCCTAATATTAGAAAATTCAAAACATAGTTCAAAGATTTCATAATATAAATGTTAAAATCAAATTAAATTTAACCGTTAGCTACAACATGTAGCTAAAGGATTTAATTAAATAATTCTCTAATAACAATAATAACTATAAACACATGGAGAACAATTTTAAATTAATGTTTCTTTTAATTATAATAGATTGTATAGTAATTAATTTTTAAAGAAGCTAAATAAAAAAGGAACTCAGAAACAGATTGTTAATTAATTATTTGCATTCATTTAATTAGAAGATTTCCTTAATGTAATCTCAATTAATAATAAAATAAAATTACATTTAATTTTATTGCTTTTGTTCATGCATCATAAATTTATTGTTATGGATGTTTTATCAACAAATTTTATATTCCACCATTTAATAATAATAATTATACATCAACTGTTTCTATTGATATTCTATGAGATATATAGAAGATAAAATCCCAAAATAAACATTTGACATTTAAAATGAACTGATAAATATATCGCCTGAAAAAGGTTATCGACTTTATAACGTCAGTAATTAACATTAAATTAAACTAATTTATCATTTTGAAATATGTTTAAACTAATCAATCAGCCACTCCGGAGTTAATCAAAATATTTGGCAATATTTCAAGGCACACTTTAGATTTATGAATGAAAAAGAATTCCTTTTTTAAGGGCCTACTAAATCGATGGTGGAATTCTTCTAAAGCAGAAATTAAAAATAAAACATTTTCAGAATAAAAAAAAAAAAAAAAAACCTGGTGTGAAAACACTCACACACCGTGCCTTACTCCAGTTTTCAAAATTGTAATTGACAAATTTTATAGTTTGTGTACCAAATTTAATGAAATTCGTTGAAAACTGAAAAAAACTGACCAGTAAAAGCGCACTTCCGGTTTACTAATTTTCTTGAAACTCAGAATTTTGGTCATCTATTTATTTCTAATTAATTCTGTTTGTATGGTAGTATTGTATAATCAACTATGATAGCACTTTAGAGGAAAACCGAACCCCTCCCCTACCCCAAAAGTACCCTAAATGAATTTTTCCAGACAAATTGTTTTAAATAAAAATTGTAGATATTTGTAAGTGTAGTTAATACAGCAAGTTTAAAGAAAATCGTTGGAGCCGTTTTCGAGGAAATTGCAAAAAAGTGAAAAAAAAAAAACGGAAGTAACGTGGTACTTCCGGTAGAGGAATTTGGACCACTAACCTACTGTCGGATCCCATGCTGATATCCAAACGGAATAACAAGTTTGAACTTTCTGCGGTTTTTCGTTTTTGAGCTATGCTGTTCACATACATAACACACACACACACACACACACACACACACACACACAGACCATTTGCTAGAAACCACTTTTTTGGACTCAGGGGACCTCAAAACGGATATTTCCGGTGAAAACTCGATGTCGAAAATTTGGCACGATTACAATGCTTACTCTTATTAGGAGTAAGAGAAAGTTGTCAGTCTGCTGTCTCACGACTTACAGTAAATATTACAATTTTAATTTACAAGTTTTAGTTTAATCTAGGGATTTTTCATGAAGTAGTGTTGCCTTTGACTATATTATTAGAAGGTGGAGAGAATTACATTGCACATGTTAAGGGAAAGGATTAGCTCAGTGGTAGCACGCTAGACTAGTAACGCGGAGGTTCCGGGTTTCGAGTCCAGCACTGGCTGCCCTTGCATTTAAATAGATTTTATGTCAATGAAATATTCTATATGCAGAGGAATGCAGGTAACACAAAAATTCATTCATCCGCCCCATAGTTTGCCCCCGTATTGTGTTCTAATAAAAACACTTTACAACTTGTAGCATTCAACAAAAAAGATGATACAGATATAATTTAACTTTTATTCAAAAAAACAAAAACAACTGAAAAACAAAAGTATCCATCTAAAAAAAGTAATAATAATAAAAATTCCAGAGGGAACGGAATAGTTAAGTGGTTAGCGTACTGGACTAGCAACGCGGTGGTCCCGGGTTCGATCCCAGCTGTGCTGCCCTTATATTTTTTCTTCTTAGGAGCCTCTACAGCTCACTATCCTGTGATGGGCAGTGTAGTCTGTAATGCGAGAACACTGTCCGGAGGCCTGCAGTGCACTGAGAAGGACGCGCCTTAAATTTAAAAAAAATAAATAAATAAATAAAAAAATAATCCATTTAAATTCTTTCTGTTCCACTCTCACCACCCCCCACCACCCCAATAAACGCTCAAATCAAATCCTACTTAACTAAACGACAAAAACATTAAAATAATTATGATAAATGACAAACGCACGTGTTGTATTTTATATATATATATCTTAATGATTTTCTTCTAATTATAAACAAACAATTAATAACATAATATTTGAAAGCTGTCATATTTATTTACTAAATATATTTAACCTTCAAAAATATTTCTATCGTGTCAAGTCTAAAAGCTTTACCACACAAACAGTTCGTTAACTTCTGCTATTAGATAAATAAAAAAATAAAAAATCTGTCCCAATTTCAATGGAAATTAACATAAAATATATGAATTCCTCGAAATAAAAAGACTTTCCCAATGCCATAATAATTAACATGATGAAAATGTTCCTGAGATTTATATTAACATATAAATGTGTGTGTGCGTGTGTGTGAGTTTGGGGCGGGGAAAGAGAAATAAAAAGGGACATTTTTGTCCCGGAAGAAAAACAAGGTGCCAACACCACCACGAAGGTCACTACGTAGATAGATGTAGATTGTGGTAGGGGATTAACTGCACTGCTACCTGAAAGATCTATTGTGCCCCCCCCGGAGCCTTCTCCAAAATGCACAGCCGGCCCCCAAGCAGCGTTCTCTTGCTACAGACAACACTGCCCATCATCGGACAGTGAATTGTAGAGGCTCCTAAGAAGAAAAAAAAAAAACTAAGGGTAGCATGCTGGATTCGAACCAGGGACCTCCGCGTTGCTAGTCAAGCGCGCTACCACTGAGCTAATCCCTTCCTTCTCCTTTGGCTTTCGCCAATTAACTAGGGACGCAAACCCTAGTTTGTGTACTGTGTTTGTCCTTGTCTGTAAAGTGTATGTAGTTTAAGTTTATTGTGTACTGTTCTGGTGAAGTGCATGGAGTACTGAGCTGTGGCAACCCGTGAGGTTGCTACTCCCCAAGTAACTGCATGCAACATATACCCCATGCGAGCATACGTAGATAGATAGTAATTTTTGTTTTAGTAATTAGGCTAGGAAATTTGTATTTTTTTAATTTTTTTATTTTATATATATAGGTATTAAATTTAAGGTATAACCTGGACATAATAAGGTTTCATAATCAAAGGTATTAATTTTATAATTAGAGATGTATAATAAACTAAACAAAAATAGGAGCGAAGAACTTATTTGAAGAAAAGTGAGAAAAAATGCGACAGAAAACAAAACTAGTAACAATGTTAGTGCAGGAGTATTATAACCAAAACATAGAAATTTAAAAAGAAAAAAACTTCGTGAAGATAAGAAATTAGATGATATAGTTTCGATGAAGAAAACACTGTTTAAAGAAGATTAAAACTAAGGTATTTATTTTTATGGCACCCTATAATATTACCTCTATAATTGTGCTCGCTAAATAATGAAATTCTTCCGATTTAGCTTTCTTTGAAACTTATAGAATTCCTTTTTTTCAGTCAATCCTTGGACAAATAAATACTTCTATAAATTTTTGTAAGTTTTATCTTACAATTAGTTGCTTGATGGAAAATACGAAATAAATAGTAAGATCGAGGTTTTTGTGTGTATGTGTGTGTGTTTTTTTAGGGGATTACTGATTACTATTATATTATTATTATACTTTGGCTTTTAAATAATATGATATGGCTGAATCTATTTAGAGCTTCTGAAATCTGAAACCTGAAAATTGTGTGGCAATCCAAAGTACTGAAGAAAATTTATTAATTTATTGCTCATGGAAGTATATTTACAAGAACGCAATATATATTCTATCACAGAGAGAAATAAAAATTATTAATCAGCTATTAATTAAAGTTAAAACAGAATAAACATATTAATCATTATTTCAAAACAATTCAATATTATGGAAATAAAGTGCAAATACTTTATAATATTTATTGAGCTTACATGCAAACTCAAACAAACATATAAATAACATGATGTCGTGTCTCTTTGGTCTTGGCGTCAGAAAGAAATATAATACAATTATAACAAAGAAGATTTATTATGAACACAATAGATATTAACAAACATCAAGATAGACAGACATACATACATACATACATGCATAAATATTATAAGAACAGTTTAAATGAGTAGTTTTAAGAAATATAGTTGTGTTCTATCATCAGGTTCGTTGCTCCATTATCTTATTATATAAACAAAGACTATGATGATAATGTACGTGATTTAACGTCCATATTTATTATCTAATAATAATTGTTTTTATGTTTATAAATATTAATTATCGTACAACTGTTGGGTAATCCAAAAAAAGGATAACGAAAAAAATATTTAATCTAAAATTCGAGACTAAAAAAAATTATAAACTGACAATTGTTACGTGCCATCATGAAGATGTGCCTAAATGAATTTAAATAATTCAAATAATACTTTCAAATAAATAAAAGAAAATGATTAAAACTTGATTATTTCTGGTTTATTATTTTTTTTTTTCTAACTGTGTATCAAACAAGGAAGTGATATAATTATAGTGTCGTCACTTGTAACCTTGGTAATAAAAGTGGTAAAGAGGCCAGATATATGATTTAATTTAATATACAAGTACGATTTAATAAAGTTCGCTAAATTTTGCTAAAACAAAAAAATAAATAAAATACCTAATATGGAACATTCGTACACTTTCTTTAGCAGCAATTATTACAATTCTAATTGATAAGTTCACTTAAATTATGGAATTTTTTACTACACGTTTAGTGGAGCTTAAGTATTATACATAGGTATATAGATGGTAGGAAATAAATAAACTTTTTGATTGGTAGCGATATGGAATATCTGAATGTGACTAAACTATATGCCAGTACCTCGTCAGCTCTATCAGTAAAACTTGTAAAGTCGCGAATGTTAAGACAAGATCGTAAATACCCCAGTAACTATCCCATAAAATCTATCATTTTTTGGGGGAAATAAAAGCAGGAATAACCGGGTGATAATTTTAATGTGAATCACCCATGGTGGGGATATTCTGAGTTATTTTGTTCGTTCACTCACTCACACGATTCGCCAATTAATGGCACGATTGTAGGGATTAAGAAAATGTAAAAAAAAAGAAATCTTTCAAATTTAGTGTCGATTAATCGTTGAAAAGTTAAAAAAAAAAAATCGATAACTCGAAAAACCAGTTAACATCTGCATCCTGGATAAATCCAATTGTTTTATCATGATTAGAATACAGATAAAAATAAATCATATCAGGAAAAAAACAGCCAGGCTTCTTTACTGATTATATACTAGTCCACCTGGAGTTGGGTGTTGGTGTAGGTGGTTATGAGCAGGGGCTTGTAACTGAAAGGTTCCCAGTTCGAATCCCGCGCGTGTAACTGCTAAATTTTATATTCGTTTAAAAAAAAGTTAATGGGCGCTGCCACTACCGTCCAAGTTAGTATACCCAATTTGGAAGTTGGACATTACGCCTTCATGAAAAAATAGGCACTATTTTACTTTACTTAATCTACATTAATATTATTCAGGTGATAGAACCGTGTACATTCTACTGAAATGACATCTTCCAGGAAAACATATTAACGTTGCAGTTTTCTTACAATCTTCCAAAAATCAAATTTAGTAAATAACCACTCTTAACCTTTCGAAAGAAGAATTATCAATGCAGATGGAACTCTCTCTACCACCCTGATCCGATCATCGGTAGTTTTCAATTAATGTTTTATTCATTGTTCAAAAGGTTTTTTTAACCCACAGAAGAAATACTATTAATATAATCTGCATAGGCAAACACTGTCACCAAGACTTATAGAAAAATGCCCCCCCCACCTTTATATATACATATATATAAATATATATATATACCATCTACATAACCTCACATTTATCTCTATATACCTTTTCAAAAATTAGGTTTAAACAAAAGGCAGCCTCTAAAAACCATTTCTTGATTGAAACTAAAAGGGAAGAAATTTGAACCCGCACAGCACAACTGTTCTACTGCATTGCCGATATTACCCACTCAGTTCTTATCAAATTCAAATCAATTAATTAATTCTTATATTTACTAAATATTTTATGGTCTCTTCCTTTTACCTAGTTTTTTTTTTTTTTAAGGAGGGGGCCAATGCACTACGGCCTTTCGATTTATTGTGCTATGTTCCCTGGGTGTCGCAGGTTATTCCCTACAGCAACCGAACAGATGTCCCTGAGAAATCCCAATACCCTGACAGGCTCTAGAGAGGGTATATCCTCCTCCTCCTCCATCTAGTAGCTACCCAGGTTCTTGAATCTTCTCTGAGTGGCAGCCTCGCAGTCTGTTAGGAGATGTAATGGAGTTTCCTCCAAATCCTCACAGAATCTGCATGAGCTGTCACTTTCCAAACCTAGCTTCACCAGGTGTCCTCTAAGTAAGCAATACCCCTTGAGGAAACCCGTGAGAACGCGGAGCTTGTTCTTACTCAAGCCGATGCAGGCCTCCGATCTCCGTTGGTTATAATTTCCCAGGCAGATCTTGGCCTGCCGCGAACCGTGGAGGGAGTACCAGAGTTGAGATCTCCTCGCCTTCTCCTCCTTCCTAAGTTCCTCCAACAGAAACTGGTCGCTAACCCCACAAAAAGATTCCGACCCTAAAAGCGGGTTCGTAGCACCTATCTTGGCCAGGGCGTCGGCCATCTCATTCCCTTCAGTGCCATCATGCCCCGACATCCACCAGAGGGTAAATTTATTCCTCCTGCCTAGGTTATTGAGTTTACCTAGGCATTCCCAGACCATTTTAGAGCTGATAACTGATGCACTCAATGCTCTAATGGCTGCATGACTATCGGAAATGATTACAATCTCCTATTCCTATATCCCCTATCGAGGTTAAATTGAACTCATCTTCCAATAGCTTATATCTCCGCCTGGAAGATGCTGGGAAACTTACCCTTGGGTTCCGAGTATTTGATCCTTGGATCAACCACCCCCGCCTCAGTTCCCTCGAGAGTCTTAGAACCATCAGTATAACATTTAATGGCATGTTCCTTAATGCCCAACAGAGCGGATCCTTCGCTCCACCCACTGGGGGTGCCCAGCTTCAGAGAGAAATTTTACATGAAGCTGTATTTCTTAATCATGTCATCTCTAGGGAGGTGCCATGTAAGGGGACCCAAAGATGAAGATAACCTCTCCCTAACCCCCAGACTCTCCCCCTGCACCACCACTAGAGATCCTGAGGAGAGCTCCCTTCGCCGCCATTTCCACCACCAGTGCGCAGATATGACAGATTGAGGATAAACTCAATCCCGGCGGTGGGGACAAGTCCGCATAGCACCCGTCATGCATAAGCATGCGAGCCGCTGTATCTTGTCAAGAGTCCTCTTGAATGATGCTACCTTGGTCTTCCCAAACCATGCCACTGCGCCGTAGGTGAAAACTAAGTTTAAACTAACCGTATAAAACAAACTATTTGTCTGATCAAATTCATATTTGCAACAAGTATGCCAACATAACAAAGCAGTAATTTCGTTTGTAGCAGTACCATCTATGGGCTAGGCCGAGAACTTTTCACCTTGCTCTACCACCAGTATGTAAAGCACTGAAATTGCAAAAAAAAAAAAACAAGTTTGAATGACCGTACTGACTGCGGAAAGTAGTTGTGAGGGTTTCAAATCAGATTTTTTCCAATGGAGTGTTACTAAAAAATTAACTTTCTTTAAAGGAAAATAGTCACACAAAAAAAAGGAAACGAGAGATTATTGTCTTACTAAATATATTGATATGTCAATTGTACCCTATACTATTCTATTTAATACTAACTAGTATAAATGAACTATTTAACCAAATATTAAAACAAAAAAATAAATGAACCTAATTACTGCCAAGATGTGAGTACTGTACTGTAAAGTTAGCGATCCACCCTAACAATCAACACACATGTGAATCATATGATGATATTCAAGGATATGACCTCGCTTACTTGACCTGACCAGAATTATTCAACTCTCGCACTATCATTATTTAGAACACACAAAATAATATTTTCGTTTTACAAATTTTATTCAACATATCATTATTTGTTTAATTTCAATCGCTATTATATTGATAAAATTTAATTAAAAATTTGTTCTCTATTAATTCATTATAAATAAATTGTTAAACCATGCTGTGCTTCTTTCTAATGAATATTAATAAGAAATCAAATTATAACAAAATCAAATGAACTCTAAATTAAAAGATTATAAATCATAAATACTTTATATCTATCTAAAGGGGTAAGAGAATTTTATGCAAATTTATTATAATAAATTCCTAATATTAATGTATCCTTTTGATTTTCAAAATCAGCTGGAGATCAAAATGATTAAAAAAAAAACAAATGATCTGATTATTTTTTTTTTTTAAATAATGAATTAATAATATTGTAAAATCTGCCAAGGTTAAATATGACATTTAAGTTATTAAAAAGACGCCGTTTCTCAATGATAATAATTATAAATAATCACTAGGAGTTTTGACAGCTTTTTCTTTTTTTTTAAAAAAAAAAAAAGGCTGCTAAAAAAAATGAGATGTCTAAAATTTTCTCGTACAGAAATGAAATTCAAAATTCGTCTTTAACTATATATTCGAAAGTAGAAAAATTTGGATAAAATACACAGATATCTTTCTCTGAGAGTACGCTACTTTATTGGATACTGAGTGGGAGGACTCGATCGTATGACTCATGGGTAAATAAGGGAACTACTGGAGGAGAAGATGGACAGTAGGTCTCTAGTGACATGGAAAGACAAACCTTCAGGCATCTAGAATTGCTTATTCTCAGCTGGGGAGGCTGAGTGAATGATAAAGTAGATAAAGTAGTAGTGAGGCTGTAAAGAATGATAAAGCTGAGTGAATGATTAAATGGATTGCCTCAAGAAGGGTAGACAGAGCCTCTAACCCCAAACACAATATGTTATTGCCTTATTTGACTATAGTCTTCATGCGTTAGTCTAGGTGGCTAGCGCACTCGGCTTTCGTGCGAAAATTCAGGGTTCGACTCCCGTGAGAGCAAAGTCGATGCTGACCCAGGATTCAAACTTGATATTCCGTACCGTTAGGTACCAATATCATATCTAAAACATGAATATCACAGTCACATTCCATCAAACGCTTTACAATTTACTTAACGGCTTTACTAAATGTTTCATTCAATTTTCGGTGATGTTCTGGTAAACGACATCAAGGGATATATTCTTTAAACATCCTGTATTATCTGCACAGATTATGTATATCATTTTTAATTGCCACATTTTCCCGGGAACATTCACCGGAAGAAATTAGTAACGCAAAGAGTTTTTCTTTACATTTAGACTTCAGTATAATGTATGGTTCTAGCACTGTAGTAGGATCCGAAACTTAAAGATTCATAGGATCCGAAGAGCGAAGATGCGGACATTAAATGACTAAAACGTTAGTTACTTCCCAACCTAGTCCAGACTAAAGAGGGAGAGTTCGATTTACATAAATAGAACGACAGCTAGAACAGTCAGGATAGTTTTAAAACAGTACATACAGTCCAGCAGCAACCTATCTACATACTTTCTATTTACTCAGCCAGTCTGTCACTTTATTAGCTACCTATCTTCTATTCAAATGTAAAGTGTTTGCAGTTTGTGTGTTCTATTTATTAAACAGTGTTCAGTATGAATCATCTAGTTTATTTCTAATCTCATTTCTAAATCCATTTTTTTCTAATTCTCTCTTTGCTTCTCATATCCATTATATTGGTAGGGTGATGTAATGGGATCCAAATCATAAAGATTCATAGGATCCGAAGAGCGCGGAAGCAGACATTAAATGAATAAAAACGTTAGTTACTCCTCACCTAGGCCAGATTAGGGAGGGAGAGTTTGATTCATATAAATAGAGAGACAGCAAAACAGTTCAAGACAGTATTAAGACAGTTTTTTACAAGAGTACATTCAGTCAGCAGCCTATCTACTTATTTATTCAGTCAGTCTGTCTCTTTATTATTCTCTCGCTACCTATCTTCTATTCAAGTGTAAAGTGCTTCTAGTTTGTGTGTTCTATTTATTATACAGTGTTCAGCATATTATGTAGTTTATTTCTAATCTCATTCCTAAATACATTCTCTCTCTCTCTCCTTGTCGCATCCATTATATTGATAGGATAATGTAATGGGATCCGCATCATAAAGAATCATAGGATCTGAAGAGCGAGGAAGCAGACATTAAATGAATAAAAACGTTAGTTACTCCTCACCTAGGCCAGATTAGGGAGGGAGAGTTTGATTCATATAAATAGAGAGACAGCAAAACAGTTCAAGACAGTATTACGACAGTTTTTTACAAGAGTACATTCAGTCAGCAGTCTATCTACTTATTTATTCAGTCAGTCTGTCTCTTTATTATTCTCTCGCTACCTATCTTCTATTCAAGTGTAAAGTCCTTGCAGTTTGTGTGTTCTATTTATTATACAGTGTTCAGCATATCATGTAGTTTATTTCTAATCTCATTCCTAAATACATTCTCTCTCTCTCTCTCTCCTTGTCGCATCCATTATATTGATAGGATAATGTAATGGGATCCGCATCATAAAGAATCATAGGATCTAAAGAGCGAAAAAGCAGACATTAAAACGTTAGTTATTCCCCACCTAGGCCAGACTAGGGAGGAAGAGTTCGATTCATATAAAAAGAGCGATAGTAGAACAGTCAGAACAGTTTTTACAACAGTACATCTAGGTCAGCAACCTATCTACTTAGTTTCTATTTACTCAGCCGGTCTGTCTCTCGCTACCTAACTTTAATTTAACTGTAAAGTACTTGCAGTTTGTGTGTATTATTTATTATATACAGTTGAGCATGTCATATACTTTATTTCTGATCTGATTCCTAAATTCATTTTCTCTAATTCTCTCTCCCCCTCTCACTTCCATAATAATCATTAACACAATATTAAAAATACGTTCAGAAGCATTGCTAGACATTCCTAATTTGAAAAACATCCGGTTAACTGGAAATGCGACTTCACAAGAATATTTTTCTTGAGTTTTACGAAATTTTCTCAAAAATGGCAACTTGATGCGTTTAAAATATAAAGCTATTAGTGTTTTATTTATTTTTTTGGAAACTTTTATCAGGAAAAATTGATTCTTTTTGGTTCTAAAGGAAACGGTGACATTAAATTTCAAATGTTATTTAAGTTTGTTTCCAATGTTTACTGGCCATGTCGTTTGAACTACAATATGATCACATCCGTACGTACGTACCCCTTCCATTATTTTTATAAGTAAAATTTCGAGGTAAAAAAAAAAAAAAAAAATTAAAACTACTAAATTTTGTAATTATACAAACTGCAATAAAGTTGTTTTACATAAATATTTTTTATTTGTATTAATTCTATATATTAGTGAAAAAAAATTTACAATCTTTATGTCCTACGTGTTTACAGGACGAATAGAATAAATATTTTCATTTAAGTTTGATACTTTTATTATATTATTTTTTAAT
>JAAEAF010006469.1:0-11320 GCA_011037195.1 Triatoma infestans | reverse complement strand
GAAACCTTAGGGTTATTTAATAAGAATCAGTATGGCTATAGATCAAACAGTTCAACTCAACATGCCATGTGTGCCTTAGTTGAGGAAATTTTTCAAGCCTTTGAAAAAAAGGAAATATGTGAGATCACGTTTTGTGACTTGAGTAAAGCTTTTGACATGGTATCTCATAAAATACTGTTAAATAAGTTGCATAGCTACGGCATAGATGGTGAGCAGTTGGCATTTTTTAAGCAATATTTAACAGGGAGATTACAGTATGTGTTACAAGAAGGAGAAACATCGAAATTAAGGTTGGTAAAGTACGGAGTTCCTCAAGGCTCTGTTTTAGGACCACTCCTTTTCTTAATTTATTATAATGACGTTGGTGAGTGCTCCTCAGGAAGGTTCGTGTTTTATGCGGACGATACCACACTCATAACGAAGGATAAAAGTTATGACAACGTTCGGAAAAGCACCACTAATGGTCTGTTGTTTCTAGAAAAGTGGTTAACTCAAAATAAATTATCTTTAAATAAAGAAAAAACAATAACAAAAGTTTTTCACTCAAGTCAAAAACAAACAACCCACCTGTGAAATTTTTAGGATTATTAATTGATTCTAATCTCTCCTGGAAGGAACATGTACAGGAGTTGAGTGGTAAGCTGGCAAAAATGATCTACTTGTTCAAAAAGCTGAGGGATTTAGTATCTCTGGAGGTACTTAAAACAGCGTATTTCGGATTGTTCCAGTCAAAGCTGAGCTATGGTTTACTGTTATGGGGAGCAGCCACTAATGCAAAAACTGTTTTTAAAATGCAAAAAAAGGCCTTAAGGATCATATTTAATAAGAAAAAATCAGACAGCTGTAAACCATTGTTTAAAGAGCATGGCATACTTACGCTGCCGTCTTTATTCATTTATGTGAACATAATGGATATTAAAAATAGTGGGAATAAAGATTTAAGGAGTAATAAACATTCCTACAATGTAAGGACTAAAAATAACTTACATATTGCTAAAAACAGACTGTTTAAATCTGATAAAGCTCCCAGCTCAACGGCCACTAAAATGTTTAATTTAATTCCTGAATCAGTGAGAAATGTAGAAAAGAAAAAATTTCAAAAAATTATTAAAACTTTGTTATTAAAAAACACTTTTTACAAACTAGAAGAGTATCTAGCTAACAAGTGGAATGTAACCCAGTTCAACGCTGACTGATCTGACACTGTCTCTTTTGCAAGTAATGTGTTAATAATGTTTACTGTAGGTCAAAGTGTATTTGTTTGTATATATTGCAGCCACATATTGACGAGCCTATTGTATGTAAAAACATATGTCCAGGTAAATAAATATATTCTATTCTATATTTTACGCTAAAAGATTACTCCTTCTTGTGAAAAAATGTGGGAAAAAAAGAAGAAGAAAAAAAAAAACAACATTATTCTTGAGTATTCACGTAATAATTCGGTAAGATGAGTTCAGGGTAAAAGTACAAATTTAAACCGTTGACAGCTGTGACACAACTTATAAATATGTAAATATCAAGGTGTTCGCTAAATTTTATCTTTTTATATTATTCAACGGTGACAATCAGATTCACAAAGACAATAAAACAGCAAGTTTGCACAGATAGTTGATGTATATACAATTATTTAGGTTTAACGTAGAAACTGGTCAACTTTAGACCACCCTTATAACGCACCTCTACTCCACTAATTACGTATTTATATTTTTCTTACGCCATGTTCACATTCTGTGTACAAACATACAAAACTGATATCCAAAGAAGTGTAGTGGAATGGCTTGTCGTGATTCCTGAGGTATGAAGTTAGATGTCTTGAAGAGGGATTTAATAGGCGGAAGTTAGTTTATAGATTTTAGACTCGAAATACTAAACACTGATTTTACAAAAATAGATTATATTTTTACAATAATTTGAATGAGCGAGATGGTAACTACAATTAATATGAACTGGTAGAAATAAATAAATAATTTTAAGAGTTAAATAATAAATAATTTAAAATGATTAAAATAAATAACTAATATGCACAACTATGAAATAATTATAAGTTTAACCTTGTATAGGGACGCGCTCTGAACTCAAGTATAACTGCTGATGTAATGATAATACTGATATACTTATGTTACTGGTGTACTAATAATGATCGATGAATGATGAATGATCCCCGCCTCCAGTGGAACGAAGTTTATATTAGTATTACTCACACACTGTCAGGTGTGTAAGTAATTCTCACACTAACATCTCTCGTAGCGTGCGACCTTAGTTAGGTCGGTGACCAGTGATTTAGGTCTGTGGCCAGATTTGGTCGCCCATCGGTAATTTTCAAAGACCGGTAGCCTTGAATCGGCCAGGTGGCTTCTGTTCAATAAAAAAGGGTTTTTATCGGTGCTTGTCTTTTATACCCTTGTATTGAAAAAGGCTGAGGCCACTAGTTATAAATTATTCTTTCTTTTTGTTATATTTTGTGAAGGTAGCGACTGGCTGGAACCGCTTGACATTGCTTTGTCATTACAGAAGGTTCAACAGATCTTTCACGTCGCCGTAGATTTGGAATTTTCTAAATAATGCCATTGAATTTTTCTAAATCAAATATCTCAAATTTTTGGTAATTGTTAAATGAATATTTAAATAGTCGAATATAATGTGTGTTTTGGTTAAAAACATCCCCGTTAAGTTAGCCACTAGGTTTTCACTCTGCTCTAAACAAATGCCAAAATTTAGCCTTATGCTTAAATTGAATTATCTTATATAAATAATTACTTGATATTAATTTTGCCAAATTGTGAATTACCATTTTATTAACCAAATTCATACAAAATTAATTCTCTGCATGCAGCCTGTTTAATTATTTTTCTCCATATTGTAATTATTTGTGAGATAGTTTGCAATAATTACTTTAAACAATTAGGCTCTTTTTGACCTTATAATTTTTATTTCTAACAATTTTAAATAAAACATTGTTTCAAGAGAAAGAGAAGAAAAAAGTACAAATGACTTTTTAAGTGATATTAAATGAAAGGAATATAAAAAAATAAAAAAAAACAAAGTATAAACAAAAATAAAATTTATTACTAGTAAGTTTATTTTACGTTGTATTATTTTATAATGAACTCACTATTTTGTACGTGAAATTAAAATATCATTATATGAAATATTCAATTATAAGACCTAATTATAACGCACGTGCAACCAAGTATTCTCTTGAACTATTACATACAGACATGGTTACTAATTTCCCCCCTAGTAATCAGTTTATCATATCTATGTAGTATAAAAAACAAGACCACTAAACATATTTCTAAAGCGATTATTAACAAAAGCTGTAGAAAAAAGTAGCACCGTATTAAACGTTCAAAATATAATTGTATATTTTATGACCACTTTTTGGTGGTATCTTCGAACATGATAATGGTGGATCACTTTTTGTTACCGTTTGCTGTATGAGACATCTCCATTTACTGTACAGTTTACGATGATCGGCGGACACACTACAACACTATGTGTTCCAAAAAATAAAATAAAAAACTGGTCACGCCTGAGTAGAATAATTAAAATATTCTACTAATTATATTTCGAGAGTAATTCTCTGGATTTAGATGAAATATGATTCTCTTTAATTTGTGTGCGTGTTTTTTTTTTTCTGTTTTCATACAATAATTATTACGTTGTTTATTATTAGGAACTTAAAAATTAGGATTGTATAAAAACTATAAAATAAATTAATGCCTACTATCTATTAAATAGGTGTCGTGGACGGGTGGCGGAATCATATACTTTACTATTAATATTTTTTCAAACGAATATAAATTTAGCAGTTATACGCGTGACTCAAGACCTGGGGACCCGCCAGTTACAAGATCATGAAAAAGAATGAGAAAGTGATGCTCATGAAAGGCAAGCTTCATCCCAGTCGCCCAACTTGGATCCGGGTGGACGAACAAAGAATAGCCCACGTAACCCAGTTTGAGTATCTGGGCGTGCTCTTGGATTGGAAGCTTTCTTTTAAACCCCATATTCAGCGAGTTGCCCCAAGATGTCTCAACGTATACCAAGGGATCAAAAGAGTAGCCCGTGGAGAGTGGGGGCTGAAGACTGGTGTGGCTCTGACCATCTACAAAGGCGTGATAGAGAATGACGCAACGTACGCAGCTCCTGTTGGGCTGACAAGCTGGACATGTAGTCGTACAGCGGCATTCTACTAAGAATGCAAAGAGCTATTTTATGCTCAATGACTAGGGCCTATGCGACATCATCCACGGTCTCCTTACCGGTGGTCGCTGGAGTGTTGCCGCTCGATCTCCAAACAGAGATGAGGGCCCTAAGATACAAGCACCAAAAAAGGGGAATGATCGTCCTTGATGGTCGGGAGTTCTCTAGTCAGATGCCTCCTTCTCTCGTAAAGAAAACGATCCTAGAGTATGTGATAGGGAAGTGGCAAAGACGCTGGGATGAGGCATGACAGGAAGAACCACTTATGAGTTCTTTCTGAATCTGCATCACAGACTGTCGATGCGATTGCTGCGGCTATCCCAGACCGTTACACAATATTTTACGGGTCACGGGGAGTTCAATTCTAAGCTCTTCGACTTAGGATTGAAAGATTCCCCAGATTGTGAATGCGGTCAACGGGACACAGTACATCACGTTCTCTTCCGGTGTCCTCTCCTCGACGAGGCTAGAATTCATATGGAATTCAAGCTGATAAGGGGGGGAGAACTGGCCGGGAGACTGTAAAGAACTGATAAAAAATGCTATGAATTTCGAAGACTCAATATGGAGTTTGCTCAAGAAGTAGCGACAATAAGAAGGACTAGACGGATAAGTAGAGGTCTGCCTCCCCGTGGCAGGAAGGGTAACTTGCCTATAACATAGGCAAGGCCAAGTGACCATAGGCACCGGTTTTGGCGCTATGCGCTAGGTACGGTGGCTAGGAGTGTGCGAATAATAATAATAAGTTACAAGATCATGTTCATAACCACTACACCAAAGCAGCCCGGATAAAAACTACATTTACTATTTATGGAGTAATTTAGCAACGCCGAAGATGATAGCAGTGCTGCCCTTAGATTTTCTTATTCTAGGAGCCTATTCAGCACTGTCCGGTGTTGGATAGTGTTGTCTGTAACGAAAGAACATTACCCGAAGGCCGGCAGTACACTGAGAAGGCTCCGTCTGATCTTTGGGATAGCTATATGGGTGCAGAGTGGATAGCATAGGGGTTAGTCCCACTCTACAGACAATAATAATAAAATACTTGAGCTAGTTTAATTTTTCAAAGCTTCCAACAAATTATTTCTGTCTAGAAACTAGTTTCGGGAGCGTAATTTCCCTCTTTAGTCAAAACCCTATACTACAAAATTATTTAGTAAATATATCTGTACAGTAACCATTTTTTTTATAAAAAGGTAAAAATTGTTAAAATTTACCTTACAAAGTAATGGAGAAAAAATATTGTAATTATTCTATTTATGATCTATTTGGATAATAGCAGGATTAAATAGTTTTAATTTTTTCAAATAATCTTGATGATTGAAATAATCTTGGATACAGATAGCTATAATCTATGAACATGTGTTATACATAATACGTTAATCTCGTTAATTGCAAGATTAATAATTTATTTTTTCTACATTACTTTGTACAAGATATTCCTTAACAGTACGCGTAGAACAGGATTGAAGGCCTCGAACGAATCAGAGCTGAATGCGCTTTTCAAAAAAAATAGATATGGTCTAATTTATAAAATTATCTAGACTTGGTTGGGCTGGATATATAGCAAGGATGAGGGACGAAGAAATCCAAAAAAAAGGTGACCACCAAGCAACTTAGTGGTGCGAGGAGGGTTGGGAGGCCTAAGCTGCAATGATTGGACAGTGTTGCAGGTGATGCAAGTACGCTTTTGAATAGTGCCAACTGGAAAAGATTGGCTCTAATTGAGCTTTCTCGGGCCAGTTTTTCTGCTTCTTCATTGCAAATGGGTATTCTAAGTACGACTTCCGCAATCTTATTGACTTATTTATCGATCTGGAGGGACTGGGTCATAATTACCTAAGCATACTTTCAAAAGCCTGAAAAAAAACCTCAAATATGAAATGTATCGAAGTGGGTCGATAGCAAAAACAATTGGTCTTACAAAAACTGAAGACATTTCATGCAAAATGTTGAAAAATCTTGCTTTAAAATTTTTAAAGAAACTTTCGAGAAAGTAATTTTTAATGAATACTTTATATAAATAATTAACAATAAGTATTAATTTAAAAAAATTCAGACTCAAAGAAGAATATAATCTAAATTTAAGTTGCACATTTAACACAATTTGTATTTCATTAAATTGTTATACAGTAGCACATTTTTATGCAGTAAAAGGACTTGATGGTTTTCCAATAATGGCTTTTAATTGTCAACATCTGTATCGTTAGAAAGAAATTATATACAGTAATGTTTACTTTCAGCAACGATATGTCTAGCATAAATATCGTTAGGTTTTTTTTTTTGTTTTTTCTCAGAGCACGTTTAACGTTAATGTTCGGCTAATGGGTCCTTTTGCCAATTGTTTTGAAAATAAATAATTAATTAAAATAAACTATTATTTCGTGATTATAATTAAACAATAATATACTAAATGTAAATACATAATAAACTACAGTAGTTAACTAATATTAGTTAATATCGGACTGATATTGGAGAATGGAAAATGGGTCTCAGGTGTTTACTGCTTGTTTAGGATAATCTGTCAGATGGTAACTGTCAAGAATATCTTAATCATTCCCAGCTGAGATTCATTTAAATCTCAAGTTTCTGCCATTATATACAAAATTATAATTTAGTTAATTACTTTTTATAATATATTCTCCAAAATTTTAATTATAATAATCAGTGACAACTCGTAGTACGTTGAGTGTGGACAAATAAATATTAAATTAAAAATATAACATGAATCAGATATCACTGGCTTGACCAAGGAAATTTCGTTGAATGTTTTATTTTCTCTTACTGTTATGGTATTTTCTCTTACTGTTATGGTATTTTCTTCTTACTGCAAATTTTTGAAATGAATTTACACTGGAAATACATATGTGAAAAATACATATGTGAACCAAATACAAAAAAAAAAAAAAAACGAAAAAATCAGTAAGGAATTTGATACTCTATAATGTTTTTTAAATTTAAGATATTCTTAATTTATAAAGATAAGACTTTATCTTCGAATTTAACTTTTTATTTTAATTTAATGATATTTTTTAAAACATGAATAAATGTTTATTTAATATAAAGCAAATCTCAAACAAACAATGTAACCCCTCAACATCTTCTAACTTTAGCCATTCACCCAAAAGAATTCACCCCATTCTTCCATACGTTTCGTCCACTAGGAGTATCATACTGTGCTGGAAATTCGGTGGATCATCCGTTCCTGTCTGTCTTGTTTTCTTTGGAATTTCATCCCGGCTGATTGCATTCCATCTGATGTTTGAAACCTTTATCATTGCGATCAAGTCTTTCTTTTCGCTCAAAACGATCCAGACAGGACAGCGACTCATAAGCTCTTCCGTTAATTTCCAAAATTATGGCAACTTTAAAGGCAACTAAAGTTTATTAAAATTTTCAATTTTAATTAAATAATTTTTATAATTGTGGAAGTAAATGTCATTTGAATGTCACATACCAGATTTTTTTTTTACTTTTCTTATGATCCCCCATTAATGTGAACATTATAATCTTAAAAGTAAAGGAAAAATTTGCTAAGACATGTTTGCCTAATCTAGAAGAGAATGAGGTCACAAGGATTACAAAAAAAAAAAATAGATAGATTAAAAATAACATCCAACTATACTATACATAACAATGTTTGTGTTGCTCTTTAACAAATACTAAACGCCATGTCCATAATTATTTGCATATTTATGAGAAAAATAATTGAATTCTCCATTTACTTAGACCAACTACTCGATTTTAATTCGATTATGCTCATTTATGAAACCCCATTCTGGCCACAACCGCTACCGCCCCGAATAATAAAGTTACGATAAAATATTCCAAAGTTTAATAGATTTATTGAAAGACCACTTCCTTTGACCCCATTTCAGTAACTCAATTTTGTATATAACCAACTGAAGGAATTTCTCTTTGATGGATATTTATATTGATCTCATTTACTATGGTTTCTTATATTTTACTACAATCTGTGGTAAATAATTCCAGATATATTTACATATATACCAATAGCCAAATTTCTTTATACCAAATTTCATTTGATCTTGTTTATTCTCACTATTACACTATTCTCAACTTATATCTCCCAATAACCCAATAAAAAGCCTTAAGTTATAATGCCCTCGTGATTGCTAGTTATCATCCTGAAGGAACTAAACCCAAAAAGCCGCCAAAACTAAAAACCATTGCTTTCAAAGTCAGTCATCTAAAATACTCGAAGGCTTTATGTATCATTATACTCTTATCAAAAAAAGTCACTAAGTTAAGTAATCGGCTTCGAAACATTCGATTTAAATCAGATTTTGAAAAAAAATTCTGATGCGTAAAATTCACACAACTTTCTGTTACTTCTCTCAATACAGTTACTACATACGGTGTCCTATGACTCAAAGCCCACAGCTTAAAGACATAATACTGACGTAATTTTGAATCAAAATATCTACTTAACATAATTCCGAAGAAGCTTCCTAATTGACATATAACCATTGAAAGGGTGAACAGCTGAAATTAATTTTAAAAAACTTGTTTTTAAACAGAAATTTATTTAACAAGTTTATTTTTACAAATTCTGTTCAAAATGATCTCTCCTCCAGCTACAATACAAAGTCTAGTCCTGCGTAAGATTGATCTAACAGCTCGTTCTAACATGTTAGGAGAAATTCTTAAGTTCGCTGCAGCTTTCATAATTCTGGTAATCAGTTGAACTCTACAGTTAAATTTTTCTGCAAACACTAAAGACTTCATGTTCTCCCTAAAAAGAGTTTCCAGAACTCCGTTTGATAGAAAAGAAAAAGGTATGGCCATCAAAATGGTTTCATCGCACCTCCACGGATAAAAACGCCGTCTGGCAGGATCTAGTCCTTCATAGATTTTGTTTCATTTTCTATTTAAAGTTGCCGGTAGCTATCGCATGATTCTTAGTACAGTACATGGCATCTAGCAGCATTTAATACATATTTTTTTAAAGTGGAGTGTACACCATCGCCACTGTGTTTATTGTGCACCCCTATATGATATTTGACTTCATAGAAAAAATAGCACCGCATGTGTTGCTTTTAGGGAATTCGCGAAGAGATCGTCACAGTTTTATGTCTGTTAGGTAGGCGGAAAAATCTCTGTATGGTTGAAATTTATTGTCTGAATGGTGAATGAATGTGCTAATTGCGGGACTATGAGCTAGTTATTAGTAGTTATTACGGGATAGTTTTTAGTAGTTATGTTTAATAGTTTTGGAGGGATCGCCATAGTTTTAATGTCCGTTTCGGAGGCGAAGTTCTTGTGTGGTACGGTTGCAATTTATTGTCAGAATGAGGAATGAATGTGATACTTGCGGGATTTCCCAGTGCTAGGGGGAGGCTTGTTTGTTGGTCAGTCGGTTAGGTGGGGACAGAGACGGTAAGGTAGGAAATTTAGTTTATCTGTCCGCGATCACTTGATTTGCCTTGTCCCTTGGGTTGCTGAGTTGAGTGTACACATACATTGAGCAAGTACGAGCGCCCATGGCGTGTGTATATAAAAAAAAATGGATTTCATAGCTATTAGCTTTCTTTTATCAACTTTGTTTACAAAGTTACTGGATTGTTGAGCCTCACACTTTTTCAAAGTTCCTGAACATGCAAGGGCGTCCATCAATTGAAGTAGTCATTTTCCCTTTGTCAGACCTGAACCATTTTATCGAAACCCAGTTCTTCGATTAAGTCACCGTTAAAATATCCCTGATCCTAGACGAAAGATCTGTTAAGGGAGAAAAAAAGATAGCGGCTGTAGAATGCAGTCATTTATACGAGGAGACCCCAAAAATGCATATCTTTAGCTATACGGAGAGCCTGACTCTTCTTACAAGCGCAACCACTTGTCAAGCTTGCCAACCTTATTAAACAAATGGGATAGAATAGGGTGCTTTGAATCCAAAATTAGGTGAGTATATATCAATAGATACTCGTTTGCGATTGCAAAACGCCTTCTATCAGCTCTCAGCAAAATTTGTTATGGTAGTTTAAAGATTTAAGCCTAACATAATTTTCCAAGAACCTTAAAAAAATAAATTTGTTTTGGAAAAATGTTTCATTAAAAAAAAAAGACGATTATAAGCTTAAATATGAGCAATTACAAGTTTAAAAAAAGAAAACTGATTAGCCATTTTCAAATTCAGTAAATCCATTTTGTAGAATTATTTTTAAGTAATACTGATGGTTGCTTTATTGTACGTGAAATATTGTTTAAGTGGTAGAAATGTAGTGTTTTCTACCTGGGTAATGTTAAGGTTGCAATTAATAACCTAGAAAAATTCATTTTCTTGGAAAAATGTTTGGAAATAAGAATGATAAACCTTTGTGATGGCAAGAAGAAGAAAGAAGGTATAATTTGTTAAATAAATCTAAAAATTATAACTAGTGGTTGGAATTTGGAAAAGGATCCAGCCAGCCGCTATCTGAAGGTCAAGAACCGCGGCAAAACCCTTTCAAACAGGGGTCAATATACAGTCAAGAGAACCGCGGCAAAACCCTTTCAAACAGGGGTCAATATACAGTCAAGAGAACCGCCGCAAAACCCTTTTTGTATTTCCTTCATACAAGGGTCAATGTACACTCAAGAGGCCACCTGGCCACCATCTGTTAACAAAGCGTCGCCACCCCGGCCAAAACAGCCTTTGTTAACTACCGCCTCCGCTAGGGTCAATATACTACGAGAGATGTCTTAGTGTGGCACGTACTTACACATCAGCCGATGTGTGAGTGATGTAAATATAAACGTCGCCCCACTGGAGTTCCAGATCAATTAAGCACGTGTTATAGGTCAGTTAAGTGCGAGTCGTCAATCAGTTAAGTACGAGTTATCATCAATCAGTTAAGTGCCAGTACGAAAGAAGATCAGAAGCACCATCACACATCGCGAGCGCGTCCCTATTTAAGGTTTTAACACTGCTTCTTTAATATTTTATATTCATTTACAATTGTGCATCTTAGTTTTTCAGTTTCATACACTTTAAATTATTTGTTAAAATATAGTTTATTTTCATAAATCAGTAGTTCGTATTTCGAATACCAAAATTCTCTAATCTCTCTAACTAACAACACTTACTCCTCACTTCGACTTCCGATATCCA